>JAUELE010000003.1:6636-17247 GCA_031471655.1 Diodora aspera
GTGATTTGGTACAGGATTTTAAATAATGTTGTTTATAGAATAATAGAAAAGAGTGATTTGGTACAGGATTTTAAATAGGGTAATATATCAACTATATGTAAGACATTAACTTCACCCTTGATTCACAGTGCACATAAAACCATTGATACTGCAGGTAGAACGATTGTACCGGATTTTACCTGACTGCAAAGCAGGGTTCTCAAATATCCGGGATACGGACCATTTGTTTCGGGCCATTAGAGATCGGCTTGTTAATAGCGCTAATTTAGCCCAGCTTGTGATTAGCAATCAGTCAAGTGAAAATAATGTCGACATTCTGATTAGAAAAGCAGTAAAACATTCATGGTCTACTTTTTTCAGCGAGAGTCAGGTTTTTTTTGTGGTAGGTAAATTCTTAACAGCAGCCAGGTCTACATATACGCTTCCCAGATGGGTTTACATAACAATATGTCTGGTGAAATAATGATTAGCTGTGTACTTTTTATGTTTACGGGAATGTGGGATGTTTATTTTTGTTAATTTTGCTTTTCACACCTGGACTTGCTTGAGCGGCTGAGAAAAGGGAAGTAATCACGATTTTAGTTTTAGGTAGAAAGATTTACGTTTTTCAAGTTATATATACATCGTATTTATGACATATTTAAAATTTACATTAAAAATGCAAATAAAGTGAAACATTTATATCAGCCCTGCTCCGCAACTGTGGATTGTTTATAGAGCCCTAATCAAGCCTAGCTCAAGGTAAGCAAGTCTAGGTCAGAGGGTTGTAGTTGTCAGGGCCTTGAACATAGCCCTGCTCCACAACTGTGGAATGTGTATAGAGCCCTAATCAAGTCTAGCTCAAGGTAAGCAAGTCTATGTCAGAGGGCTGTAGTTGTCAGGGCCTTGAACATAGCCCTGCTTCGTGACTGTGGAATATTTATAGAGCCCTAATCAAGTCTATCTCCAGACAAGCAAGTCTGTTCAGAGGGCTGTAGTTGTCAGGGCCTTGAACATAGCCCTGGTCCACGACTGTGGAATGTTTACAGAGCCCTAATCAAGTCTAGCTCAAGGTAAGCTGGACTGGGGATGTACTTGGGAGGGGCAGTATTTTTTACTTGGGGAGGGGGCAATATTTTTGGACAAGAAGGTCACTGTTCTCTTCACACCCAAACTCCGACGTTACCCATACCCTCATACTTGCAGATCCTGTGATCCCAGGATACAGGACAGATCCAAGGATACAAGAAGGATCCAAGTATACAGGAAAGTTCCAAGGATACAGAAAGGATTCAAGGATACAGGAAAGTTCCAAGGGTACAGAAAGGATTCAAGGATACAGGAGAGACCCAAGGATACGGAAAGGATTCAAGGATACAGGAGAGACCCAATGATACGGAAATGATTCAAGGATACAGGAGAGACCAAAGAATATGGGAAGGATCCAAGGATACGGGAGAGACCCAAGGATATGGATAGGATTTAAGGATACAGTAGAGACCCAAGAATATGGGAAGGATCCAAGGAAACAGGAAGGATCCAAGGAAACAGGAAGGATCCACGGATACAGGAAGGATTAGCCTGTCGTTCCTTGACACTTCCATACCAATAGAAAACTTTTGTGTTTTCACAACAGAAGAGCTCCCCACAGCTCCTTGACACTTCCAAACCAATAAAGAAATTCTTCACAACAGAAGAGCTCCCCACAGGAAAATTAGGGACAGAAATCGAATAAACATGTTCCGAGTCTGTTCAGAAAAATGTCATCAATAAGAAAACATATTTTATGTGACATTCCACAGCGCACACCTCCACAGAGTAACTCTTCTGTCTAATGAGGTAGAAAAACAACTTTCATTCACCGACACGGCAAATCTGTTGACTCAATTTCAGATTCACATTACCACTGACAAGATCAATTTTAAAATTGCCGATATTTTCTTCTTTGTGGCTGTTAAGACTTCTGAAGAATTCAGGAGGGTTATCTCCCCTTCTTCAATTAGGTGTGTTTTACAAACCCTTATCCAAGTGTGTGTCAAGATGGCTGATTTGGCGAGAACACAGGCCGAAGGAAAGGCGCATCATGAGCAAGAAGCCGAGTGAATCGAGGTGGTGAAAAAGGGGGCAAAAAGACTATCACTTGCCAAGCCAAATACATGAATGTTCCCCGATAAATTGCTATATTTTGCCCTGAATTATCAATAGTGCCTCTGCGCACACATATTTTGTTTTGGTAGCATATTGCATGGATCTAGCATTGTATGAAGTTTATTCATTACCATCGTCGTCCTCGTCCTTATCATCATCGTCGTCATCATCATCAGCGTTGTTGCCGTCATCACCATCACATCATCGTCATTATTGTCATCATCATTATGTCTGTCCCTACTGACGGAAATATCCTCAATGCCTTTGTAGCATTGTATCGAGTGTATTCATCATCATCATCATCATCATCATTGTCGTCGTCGTCGTCATCGTCATCATCATCATGTTTGTTGTATACAGTTTATTCATCATCATCATCATCATCATCATCATCATCGTCATCACCATCATCATCGTCATCATCATCATCATCATCATCATGTTTGTTGTATGGAGTTGATTCATCATCATCGCCATCATCACATCATCGTCATTATTGTCATCATCATCATGTTTGTTCCTACTGACCAAAATATCCTCAATGCCTTTGTAGCATTGTATCGAGTGTATTCAACATCATCATCATCATCATCAACAACGTCATTGTCGTCGTCGGCATCATCATCATCAGTATCATTATCATCATCATGATCATGTTTGTTGTATGGAGTTTATTCATCATCATTGGCATCATCATCATCATCGTCGTCATTGTCATCATCATCATCCCTACCAGCCAAAGTATCCTCAGTGCCTTTGAGAATGCCGACCGACCCAACAGACTAGCACCCAACCAAACGTATCCTGCTAGAAGACAAAACCTTCAGGATATTCTTGTCAAGAGCACTTGGTAACATTGTAAATAAACTGCCGAGTCGTGCGTCACATAAATAAACACTTTATCTTCGTCAGAGTTCACATTTACCTCCTCAGCTTCTTCCAGCGGCGGCGGGCAGATTGAGTGAAAGCAGTGAGGGATGACTCTAACATCTTCGTCGCCGTAGACACCATCGCTGCCTGCCAAACATGTGCTTGGTTTGGCGGATGTATGTTAGACGATTTGTCTGTGTCAAGAGTTACATGAAATATGATTGGTGTTTTTGGTTACTTTCAGCATCAATCTACATGTCAGAAACACTGATTGCTTGGATGTAAAAACTCAGGTTTGTATCCTCTACAAACGAAGAAGAGTGCAACAATTGATAATGTACATCTATAACTGACACAAGTACAACTGAGCAGAAGAGAGAATGAGATGATGGTATTTGGAACTGAATGACAACGAGTTGAGATGGCATCTTGCAGGTGCAACATTTAACTCGCAACACAAAGTTGGATTACTGAGGCCCTATTCTGTCTGTTAGATACCACATCATTCACTGGAAGCCTAATGAGAGAGAGAGTTGAAATGATGTTTTACGTTGCAAGGGCAATGTCCCAGCCATAACACAACGTGATGTGCAAGGTGCATATCGAGGGAAAAGAGATTGATTAAAAAAACGTGGAAGCAAAATATCTGATTTAGTCGCCTTGTACGACAGACATTGAGTTTCTGGGAACCTATTGTTTCTAACTGATAGGTCACTCCCCATTAGCCTCATGGAGTAAGAGGGAGGAGGAGGAATAGGGAGAGAGGGTAAGGAGCTGCATGATTTGATGCAGTGAAACCTGCCAGCTACGGCTTGTTGGGGTTTAACAGGCATAATCCAGGGAGGGAGAAGAAAAGTGAAGACAAGATGAAACTGGAACATTCAGATCCGTGGAGGGGGGGAGGAAGAGGCAGACATTCCACCAGCCTTCCCTGCACCCTAAACTCTTTAACAAGTCTACATCAGACTGCCTACTTAATAATATCAGGAAACTAGAGCCTGGAGCAGACAGGGGAAATAACTCTATTATTGTTCCTCACTTTCCCCGGTATCAACTCCACACCTTTCTACAGTTGGCGGCCACATGTCTCACAGCAATTCTCTTACAAAGAGATGCAATGAAAGATGATCTTAAACTGACTACCAAACAATGTTTATTCATAGATATGCAAATTATAACTGTAGGATTATAAAACCAATAAAGACTGATTCAAACTTGAACTTCGGACACAAGCAGTCCTTATAGATATACTTTCCTATTCTGCATCATGATATTAGGTTTAACATGACATTCTGCCATCTTTTAGCTAAAGAGATGCCGCAATATCCCTGTTTTTCATCCAAAGAATAGTATGCACCACTGACTTTCTCTTCTTCACAGGGAGAAGTATATCACATGAGATAATGAAGAATATATCACATGAGATAAAGAAGAATATATCACATGAGATAATGAAGTATATCACATGAAATAATGAAGTACATCACATGAGATAACAAAGTATTTCACATGAGATAATGAAGTATATCACATGAGATAATGAAGTATATCACATGAGATAATGAAGAATATCACATGAGATAATGAAGTATATCACATGAGATAATGAAGTATATCACATGAGATAATGAAGTATATCACATGAGATAATGAGTATATCACATGAGATAATGATGTACATCACATGAGATAATGAAGTCTATCACATGAGATAATGAAGTATTTCACATGAGATAATGAAGTATTTCACATGAGATAATGAAGTATTTCACATGAGATAATGAAGTATATCACATGAGATAATGAAGTATATCACATGAGATAATGAAGTATATCACATGAGACAATGAAGTATATCACACGAGACAATGAAGTATGTTTTAAGGGGCAATGTTTCAGCCCAATCTAATTAAATTTAGATCCTCTTGCTCCTGTTTACCGATATGTCGCGTTAGAGGACCTTACGCTAGTCCGTCCAGGTCACGTTCCGATGACCCGGCCTTGACCAGGTGTCATCAACTTTAGAATAGTCAACCAACAGTCAATTTGTTTCCAATGAGGAAAGCCCACATCATTTGATGTGGTGAAACCTGCAAGCTGTGGTTGGTACAAATAAAAATAAGGGTCGGACAGCACATTTTGATCACTGCATGTAGAAGTGCCTACTACTACAGACAAACATGCCTAAATGATGAGAAACAAACCCATGACTCTTCCATCAGAAGGCTGATACGCTACCATCTGAGCTAAGCTAAGCTATCCCAACTAAACTTCAATATTTATGCGGAGCTGATGTGAACTTCCTTTCAATTTTTATGCAGCGCTGAAGTTAACTTCCTTTCAATATTTTCAGCTTCCTTTATCCTCAGAAGTAATAAATTATATTCACAGCCAAAACATGTTTCCTAATTTCGGCGGTTATTGCTTTGCCTAAAAAATCTCTGCCTTTATTGGATGCCATTTCTGACTTCCCACACTGAAGAGTTACACACGTAAAATAAAAAAAGAGGCCAGCGGATATTTCTGTTTCAAACTTATTTCTTCAAAAATTAAATCAGCTGAGACAGTTTCGAGAATGATGAAATGCAGTCAGTATAAGGATTTCATCTTGTGCAATCAGATTTCAACAGCTATTCACTTCATCCCCTACCTTTGATATTTTAAACTTGAATAAACAACCCACATAAAATCAGTCTTTTGTTGTGTAAATCTGTGAAAAATTAAAAATATTTTTGAAATTTTTACAAAATTTCTGACCAATCAGAATTAAGCCAATATTCAGTCCTCCACATTAATATAAATATTCCCAAATAAATAGCCTGCACAAAAAAACAGAGCAAAGAGTCATATATTGGTGTAGATAGTTCCGACATGCACCGGTTCAAAGAAGCGCCCAGCTCTCGAGACGTTATTTGCACACTTCCTGTCAAAATGCAAATAAGTCTATCATTGCCTCTCGGATCCCATCAGCCCGCAGACAAAACATGTCACATCAAGGTGTTTTATGCTCTGTGACATTTCCGAGCTGGTATTGAGTGGACTGGTTTAGCAGAAGGTATGACCACTGACGGTGGCAGCGATAAGAATTGACGATCATGTATGGAAAATGGAAGGAGATGGAAGTCGGTATTGAGTGAACGTGGTTCAGCAGAAAGTATAACCACCGATGAGAGGAGCAAGAAGTGGGGATTATACGGGGGGGAGGGGGGCGGAGGACGGAGGGGGGAGAAGAAGGGAAGGAGGGGAGATGAGGTGAGTGAGTGAGATGAATGTTTACATTGCAGGGGGCAATATTTCAGCCATAGTGCATTGTGAAGTGCAAGATGCACATCAGGAAAAGGGACAACACAGGATCGAAAGCAAGAAAGAGAAAGCAAAAGATCCCCATTTTAGTCGCCTTATATGACAAGCATTGGGTTACTGAGGCTCTATTCTATCTAAGTGACACCATGTCACTTCCCGGAAGCCCCACGGGGTAAATCTGGAAGACAAACATCAGACCACCGATCCCCAGTTAGATTATTTCTCGTCCAGCTGTCAAAAGGAGAAGTTGCCGATATTCATGTAGGAACGATTTCAGATTTCCAAAGGACATATGGTAAGGAGTGAATGAAACCAATATGACAACACACCTGCATCTTGCCATAGTATGGTCGCTCTGTCTTTAAATCTACATCCTTAGAAGATCAATCTAGTGGATTACATTCATCCAAGTTAATAATACATCACTTGTGTCATGTCCTCAAAGAGCCACGTCCCTTGCCTGAACCTCTCCAAGCATGCAGTCAAACACAGCAGGGAAAGCATCCACACAGACTCAATGCTTCTGACAGGTCAGTAATGGACTAGATTCCTGCGGGACTCTTCTAGCCTGCGGTGCCAGCTCTGGTTGTGTTACCCAGTAAGCGGAAGACAATTCTCTGTCTATAAATATCCTTCTCTACTGACCATTTGGCATGAAAGCTTTAATTGTTGTGTTTTAGGAAGCTTCAGGTGGGTGCGGGTATTAATGGTGAAGCTATTTCAGGAAGATGATTTTCTCTGACTGTAAACCTTTGGAAGTGTGACTCTGGTATTTGATTCACCTGAGCTATTTTGGTATGAAGAGCTCTTAGCGACTGTGAGTAAGCCATACAGAGCACAGGATTTGTCAGGAATTTTATATCATACGGGGAAGCTAAAATTGTCAGGATTAAGATAAACACAGTTCTCATTTATCGGAATTTAACCTGTCGCTTGACACACCAGAAGACACTAGAGGTGATCAAACCACATGAATGAGTGAGAGAGTGAAATGGATTTTTACATTGCAGGGGGTAATATTTCAGCCATAGCGCAATGTGATGTGCAAGAGGCACACCAGGAAAAGGGACAACACATGATTGACAGTAACAAAAAAAAAGCAAAAGATCCTCATTTTAGTCGCCTTGTACGACTGTATAGTTGATAACACTTATTAACTTGCGATACGCTCCTTAAAAGTAAATCTTTTGAAGCTAAATTAATTTTATCATTAAATATCATTAAGGTTGCTCTGAGCAACTGGTTGGTCCTACATTTTGTCAAAACATAGTCAATACATATCAGCAGATGTTCAAAACCTTAAGAACCTGAAACTATCAGTACTTACCATGTCATGTGTTTTCTTTACATGGAACCCCTACACTCATTTGAAAGATTCTGTCACATTTCACAAAAATTCTGTGACAAATCATAAAACTTCTGTATAACCTATAAATGTTTCTGTGACAAAAATCACAAATGTTCCAGCTTAACAGTATCAGAGTTCCCTACCAGTGAATAAGGTTGAAATGAAAAATGAATACAGTGAGTGGGTGAGTGAAATAGACTTTTACATTGCAGGCAACAATATTTCAGCCATAGTCCAATGTGATGTGCACGGGGCACGTCAGGAAAAGGGACAACACAGGATCGATAGTAAGAAAGATAAAGCAAAAGATCCTCATTTTAGACGACTCGTACGGCAAGCATGAGGATATTGGGGTCCTATTCTTTCTGGTGTTAGAGCGACACCTCCGGGAACCTCACGGGTTAAAAATGAATACAAGGTGATTAAAGCTGATACACTATACGCAACTTACGTAATGTTGTAGCTAGGTGCAAACTTCAGTTCAATCACCGACTTAACAATAGATAATCCTGGACTGTCTGCCATGTAATTTTGCAACACTGAAGTGAATCTTGTCACAAGAGCTATGTTACAACTGTTACAACACAACAGGGAAGCAAGTGTATTATATTTATTTATTTAAGTCTGCATTAGGGCGTTGGTAACAGCTTCATTATTCATGAAACAAACTTGGTGACAGAGCAATGCAATTGCTTGCAAGCTATATTGCTACACTCAATGAACATGACTCATCCTTATTACCAGGGTATAATGACTCTGCCAATGTCTGTCATATACCCTAGATGTCCTCCTATTCACCATAGTCGTTTTGTGTGATGGAAAGTCCAAATCTGCTAAATACAGACAACCAATGAAATGTCGCATTCACTGCACGAGAAGTAACTCTTGATAAATTGAAACACTTAAGTCTTTACTTCACTTTACAGAGTGTTAGGAGAGACGCTCCACAGGTTTGGACGAAAGCTTTCACTATGGAGCTTCAATGACTGATCAAAATGCCCGCCTCGAGATGATCATTGTGAATAGGTGTGATTCCAGGGTATATGATGGATATTGGCAAAGTCATTATTCCCTGGATTTTGAGGATGAACATGACTGTGTACCAGGTTGATTTTCATTTAACTACGAATTCTATTCATGAGAAGACATCAATGACAAGAAGCAACACGTGCAGCCGGAACTGTCTGAGCAAGCATCTTGTCCTGCCACAATGACATGAAATGTCTCATGAGATTCTGGGGAGATGTTTTTAGTGGCCAAGCTACAATGTGACGCAGTGCTACAGATAAGCTGCATATTTGCATAAAATACTAAAAACATATCTGCATTACTCAGCTGATTTTATGCCTTTGCATAAAAAAACTGAAAACCCAATTGTGTTACAAAACTCTGTGCATTAGCAATTTTGTGAACTATTCTGTTTGGATAATAAGCATAGATAAACTCGACTGGATGCACTTAATTTGCCGCGACCTATTTTAAATTTACAAACATCAAACAGCTGTCACTGATCTGCTGACAATATCACTCAGCTCTAGTATTATTTTCTTCATTCCAAATGCATTAATACGTATTTTCAGTTGTCCATATACTGACAAAGTTATATTTTTAGAACCACGATTACCCAGTTGCTATATATATGATTAGAAATACCTAATAAATATTAATTTTTGAGAGTAAATACTCAGTAGGTTAAAAACTTACCTGGAGCACTGGTGATGCACAAAAGTGAGCGAGTGATCCTGGATATTACATGATTTTTGGCAATCTTTTAGCCATGGATTCTACATGATTTTTGGCAATCTTTCAGCCATGGATTTTACATGATTTTTTGCAATCTTTCAGCCATGGATATTACCTGATTTTTGGCAATCTTTCAGCTATGGATATTACATGATTTTTGGCAATCTTTCAGCCATGGATTTTACATGATTTTTGGCAATCTTTCAGCCATGGATATTACATGATTTTTGGCAATCTCTCAGCTATGGATATTACATGATTTTTGGCAATCTTTCAGCCATGGATTATACATGATTTTTGGCAATCTTTCAGCCATGGATTTTACATGATTTTTGGCAATCTTTCAGTCATGGATTTTACATGATTTTTGGCAATCTTTCAGCCATGGATTGTTTCATGATTTTTGGCAATCTTTCAGCCATACCACCATAGTGTCACCAACGCAACGTCGGTGTGACGCTCCAATCTCCAGATTGAAAGAGAGGTTCCCGAAAGAAGCTTGAACCATGATTGTCAAAGCTGGCAAATCACTGGGCCATCATGCTAACCGCTGCTCCATCTGTGCCGGATGCACAAAATAAAGATAGACAGTTGAGGTGATTTTTTGCCTTGATCAGACAATCATTCAGCCTCAGTGACACATGATGTGCAAGAGAGATTGCACTTCAAAAGGAGATCAATAGAAAGGTGGTAACAAAAGATCCCTATTTCAGTGGCTTTGTGTGACAAGCATAAGGTTGCTGGGGCCCTATACTCACAAAGGACACAACATCACTCCAGAATACCATCAAAGAAAACAAATGACGAAGACATTACTAGAGGAAGAAATGAATGAAATATACTCTTGCCCCTAGACTAAAATATAGTCTCTGAAGTAAGATTAATATTTCTACTTTAAAAAAAATCAAATTGAAATGATCTACATTTGTAATAAAATAAATAAGATCCCAGACAGTCCGCTCACTTCAGAAGTTGCAACTAACTAAAATATCTAGACCGTAAGCTTGTCTCTGTTATAATAAACTTGAGGGTCTAGCAAGTCTAGACTATATGCTGTTCCACATGTAGGAGCAGGCAGACTCTAGAAGGAAAATCATAGTAATAAAAACATCAAATATTTCATAGACTAATTCTTGAAGTTTTGTTTTGAGTATTTGTTCTCAAACTTTCGAGCATGAAGTTAAGCTCGCCACAGCCGAGCACTTCCGGAATGAAGACAC
>JAUELE010000003.1:17347-28923 GCA_031471655.1 Diodora aspera
GTTATCTTGAATGTGTTTCTGAAAAAAACCGGCATCCATATCATTCATATTATGTTGGGTCTTTCCGCACAACCATAACAGTGTCATCAGTCAAACAGTTAGCATCATTCAGAACCAGTCGCAATTTCAGGGGAGGCAGTAATCTTTATTAAAAATCTATTTGTTTTTGTTGGTGTGTTTTGCTTTATTACTTTGTTACACGTAACGAACAGTCATTATTTCATACAAAGATTTTCCTTTATGATTGTATTGGTGTGATTTAATCATAAAACAACTTTTGTATAAATCTAATCGAAATATTCAAAATCGAGGACAGAAATTGAAAATCGCATCGAAGAGTACCTGAATCGTTGCAGCCCTAGCCACTACTTCTGATACAAATCGCTTCAGGGATAAGTTTGATAGTTCAGTCCATACCTTTAATTGTTGTGACAGTCCCTATTTAAAACACTCTACGAGGCCGCCATGTTGAAGAGGTCAAGAGGACAGCTCGTCTTATGCTAATGAAGCACAGGTTCTACAACGCCATGAGGTAAAAATCCCATGTCACAGTGGTATGACCTTGTGACGTCATTGATTAGCATAAGACGAGATGTGGGTGATCTCCTCAACATGGCTGAAGAACCTATCTGCTGGGTTGTGATATGCTTGGAACCACAAGCTCCAGAAGCACAGCAGTGACTAAGTCCATGGCAGAGGATTTGGGGGGCTTTCCTCCGATAATTTTGAAAAAAAAAAAAAATTTATTTGGTGCCTTTTCTCTATATCTCGGAGTAATACAGTTGTGTAGTAGTAAGCTTTGTTATAAGGAAGGCCAGAACACCTTAGTCTCACCAAAGCTTGGACACCTCCCTTTCAGTCCAGATATTGGCCCCTGACGCCAACGTGATGTAGGTGACACCGTGGGGATATGGCTGAAAGATTGCCAAAAGCCTGTTAAATCACAAATCAATCACTGAGTAACTGGTAAACACATGACAGACAGAAAGACACCACCTTTTCCTGCACCCCCCACCCACTTTGTGGCGGGGGATGATGAATGGTAAGCACATTATATTTTGGTACTCCTGAGGTATTGTGAAAATGACACTTTCAAATTGTTGATGTAGCTTAAACATTGCTAAACATCTAACATCCTTTATTTAGAATTCTTCCTTGTTTCCAGGTTACAACCTTCAACCCAGATAAAATACCAGCTTTCCTTGGTCCGTTGGGAGATTTTGCGAGATACCTTGGAAAGACCTATCCATTTGTTTGTGTTGGCCTGTAAGTAGTTTAAATTTTTATTTGGATGAAAATGAAACATACATATCATGCAGTGTTACTGTGTCACGTTTAAAGTGTATGAAGTCTAGTTTATTTTCAGTCACAACTTTCTGAGTAATCTTCTTGTACAGATTACTGCAAACCAAGTTATTTTTGCGACTGCAAATTACTGCAAAGTCCGATATCTAGCCATGATTGCGAGATTTAATTTTGCGATTGGTTGTTTTGGTATTCCGAGCAGATGGTTGATCAGCTTCGTAAAAAGACAAAGGATTCTATTGACCTGAGAATAAGTGTTGTGAAACCTGTGCACTCGAGATTGTCAGTGAAATGTTTTGATAGTATTTCAAAGAACCCCGTTGACGCAGTGAGGGGAGGCTGGAAGAAGGCCGGACTCTGTGAGTAGATCTCAGTACCTGTAATTTGCATGTCTAGGCTTATTGTCACTGATAGCAATGTAAAGTAATAATGAAATATGTTAGTTGTAATGTGATAACCTGTTTGACTATGACACGAGATTGATTAAAGAGATGGGTGTTTAGTTTCTATTCAATATGCTAAGGATTAAGAATTAACCTAATTACATGACAGGATTATAACAGTGTGATGGTCGATTTTATCGCTTGACTGCTCATCACTTGTCATTTTTTTTACTATGCTTGTTTAAAATAAATTAAAGATTGTATTTATTACTAATTTTTGCGTTTTAATATCACTCACAATTTTCGCAGTAATTTGTTGGATGCAGAAAATAGTTGGTTTACAGTATTTTGTTCTATTATTGTGAATACTTCGACATGACACTATTCCAACTATTTATTATCCCCCACCACAACGAAGTTGCAGGGATAATATTGAAACGGGCTCAGTCCGTCCGTTGGTTTATTCGTCTGTCACGAAATTGTTTCCAGAGCAGAGCTCGAAAACTACGAGAGATTTATTTACAAAACTTTGTACATACATCCTTCAGACACTGTAGATGTACCTTTTGTTACTTTAGATTTTACAAAAATATTATTTTTCCTGTTTCCATGGAAACAAATTTGGACTTAGCCTCAGACTGAAGTAAGCTTCCTTTCCACAGCAGAAATTGAAAACTATATGAGATTTTTTTTTAATCCACCCCCATGTAGTGGCATGGTGGTCTTGCTGTGGCTTTTGCTGTTTTGAATTTTCTTAAAATTTGTATTTTTTACATTTTCTGGAAAACATGTTCCACTTAGTCTCAAAACTAGGATACGTAAGGCTCGTTTCTGGACTATAACTTCTGAACCTTTCGACATTTCTTCATGAAACTTTGTACCCCGTGGGGCTTCCGGGGAGTGACGTGGTGTCACTTAGATAGAATATGGCCTCAGTAACCCAATGTTTGTCGTACAAGGCGACTAAAATGGGGTTCTTTTGCTTTCAACTTTCTTACTATCGATCCTGTGTTGTCCCTTTTCCTGATGTGCCTCTTGCACATCACATTGCACTATAGCTGGAATATTGCCCCCTGCAATGTAAAAATCCATTTCATTCACTCACTCATTCAAACCGAAGATTGGAGCTTCACACTGACCATGGTGATGTCTGAAAGATTGTCAAAAACCACACAAAATCCGAAATCACTCACTCACTCAGATCACAGGTAACGATTGATCCCGGGCATATACAAACAATGTCTGGGCGCGTTGGTTGTCACACTTTCTACTGACATGCCAGTGACTGTCTAATTTGTGTGTAAAGTAAATGTAATTATGGTCCTCATGATAATGGTCATTTGGTGTTTGACCCCTTACTGGTTTTCCTTCAGTGTATAATTATTTCTGATTTAAATCCTATGGGTCAGATATTGAGGCCAGTCTTTGGAAATGTTTTGATTTGAGTAGAGCTCAAAGATTGCTGAGAGAAAGTTAAATTCATTCATCATGAAACCAAGGGTGTACAGCTTGTATGTAATCAGAATATCTCCTTATAGGTATGCCTAACACATCAGGATTGTGGAGCCGCCGAAACCACAAAGCCATGGAAACTGCTCCAGTTGTCCAGTACTTACAGACAGCAGGTGCCATCCCTTTTGTGATGACCAACACCAGCGAGCTGTGCATGTGGTATGAATCTGCAAACAACGTGTACGGCCGGACTAATAATGTATACGACACAAGACGTATTGTTGGTGGGAGTTCAGGTAAGCATGTTTTATATCACAACCTTCTAGGCCCTGTTTCAAAAAGCCATCTTAGCGCTAATTGAGTGTTAACCCTTAAGAATGACTTTTTAAACCTAGTTTTGACCATCATTTCAGTTAACCAAACAATTTGAAGATGTACAGAATTGTAATGTATCGTATTTTAAAAGATCATTTAGATTACCTCGTAATGAGGACTGGATGTTTAAATCGACAGTTGTTGGCTGGTAGCGAATAATAGGACCGAAATATTACCGGGCTTAATTCTGATTAGACAATAATGACCCCCTGGCCCAATGTGAAGTTGAACAGCAAACACAACAGTCAGTGCGTTCGTCCATTTCTCCATAGGTCTTTCCAAGGTTTTTTCTGGTCCCAAAACAGTAAACTTGTTCAACTCCCTAGGGAGTATACGACAGCTACCAACAGAGCACTGGAAGATGAACAGTCCCCTAGGCTTACTTCAGTGTATACCTCATCTTTTAAATCAAAGCATTTTTGTAAAAGGGGCAAGCTTCTTTTCTCACTCGTATTTTGTTATTGCTTTCACGTTTCAGGGGGAGAGGGCTGTATTTTGTTATTGTTTTAATGTTTCAGGGGGAGAGGGCTGTATTTTATCCACTGGTGGATCTGTGATAGGTATTGGCTCCGACATCGGCGGCAGCATTCGGATGCCTGCTTTCTTCAATGGTGTCTATGGTCACAAACCATCACGTGGTGAGTAATTCGAGTTGGGAGTGAGTCGAGTTAGTTAATCATCCTGGGATGTGAGTAGTCTGTACTTTGGGTGAGTACCGGTATGGTGATGGTCATCTCTAGCGTGGGGAGTTAAGCCTTGTGATGTTCAGTAATTGGAGAGGTGACTGCTGACTCTGCAGAGCTGCAGTCTGAGATGTTTCCATTGTTCATGAGAGACCTCTCCATTTACTTGCCTGCTTAGTTTAGTTGTCTTTTATGGCACATTACTGCTGAAAGAAATCCTTGGAGAAGTCCGACATGACAATATTAAATGGCAATTCTCTGCCAGCATGACTTAAAAGGCGATTGTTTTTTTTCTCCCCCAGATCTACTTTTGAAGAATCATCTTCTACTTCGAATCTTGGAAATAATAATAGTGTTTGATCATATAGTGCTGAATCAAGGCTTTGTAATTAAAGTCTGTTCAAAGCACTCCACACATTATTACCCTGGTGTAACTCGAGCAGATTCTAGCCACTAGAAGGTTAACGACACTCGGGATGGGAGGCCAGTACCCACTTTCGGCTGGGTCGACTAAGGCAGTTGCAAGCAAATTCACTTGCCCAAGGTGACACCACTTACATTGTGACCTCATTATCACGTCAGCATCTCAGTGCGAGGCAGGGAGTTACAACTCTTCAAGGCCTAAGAGCTTTTGTGACACCAGCCGATCGCCCATCCAACTACTGCCAGGGCTCGACATTGCTTAACTTCTCAAGTGACCTACGTGAGGTGCACGAGACCAACCCACTGCACCACATGAAGTCGTAATCACTTGTCATGTACATTTCCAGGTGTGGTTGATAACAGTGGACAGTACCCCCCAGCGACAGGTCAGCAGGTGGAGTTGCTGACCACTGGGCCCATGTGTCGTTACGCAACAGATGTCCTTCCCCTTCTTAAAGCCATGTCCGGTAACCCTGCTCAGATGAAGCTCGACTCTGAGGTAAGCATTGTTTCATTATTGTCGCCCAAGTATTGATGTTGGATACGTGTTCCCAAACACTAACATAAGTCTGGTGCTATCTGTGTGAAATAAATAACATAAACTGTAAATCATACATTTTAAAAGAGTGTGCCCAATTAAATAACACTGTATTCCCTTAGTCCTGGCAGATGCAGACAGATTTATTTTCTACTTTCAAATAGCCAGCACCATTCCAAACCTTTCTCTGACGGTTTATCAAAGAATTTTCTGCCGATTTTTTAATTTGATCTGTTTAAATATTAATCAAGTAACTGTCGTTGCGCAGATGTGTATCTTAGTGACACATTGTTATTCAGCATATTTATACAGCCATGGATGCTTTGTTTTCATAGAAAATAAAATTAGAAAAATAAATACATGTAATATAAGAAAGTAGGTATAATAATGTACATGTGTACTGGTGATACTAATTACTTTGAGATGCTGAAGAGGAGGATGGTGAAGGTAGTGGTTGGGATGATGAAGAGGAGGATGATGGTGGTGGTGGTGATGATGGATAAGGAAGATGATGATGATGATGGTGGTAGTGGTTGGGATGATGAAGACAAGGATGATGGTGGTGGTGATGATGAATGATGATGGATAAGGAAGATGATAATGATGATGGTGGTAGTGGTTGGGATGATGAAGACAAGGATGATGGTGGTGGTGATGATGGATAAGGAGGGTAGTGGTGGTGATGATGAGTATGATGATGGTGGTGATGAGGATGATGTGGTTGTGATGTTGATGAGAATGATGATGGTGGTGGTGATGATGATAATACTGATGATGATGGAAATATTTGTGTGTTTCAGGTTGATTTGTCCAGTTTGCGATACTACGTTATGGAAGATGATGGTGGGGGACTACTTCAGAGCAACGTGCATCCTGACCTCAGAAAGGCTCAACAACAGGTATGTAACACCCTCTTTCCAGGCTTGTACCATGTTGGGCATCTACAGGTGTGTCACTGGTGGAATATTTATTAACCAATCAAATGATGATGCAGAATCAAAGCCTGATCACCAGTGAGATATTTTTCATATTGGTGATGAAGATTTCTATGTCTATTAAAATTATATAAATATAGGAGCACT
This sequence comes from Diodora aspera, assembly GCA_031471655.1. Classification (NCBI taxonomy): domain Eukaryota; kingdom Metazoa; phylum Mollusca; class Gastropoda; order Lepetellida; family Fissurellidae; genus Diodora; species Diodora aspera. The sequence continues at coordinate 23,589 of JAUELE010000003.1, forward strand.
TCATTTATGTTTTACATTTTTTGCAGGCTGTGGCTTATCTGGAGGAGAGCCATGGTGTGAAGGTAACAAAGATTAACTTGCGTCGCCTCAAGTTCAGTTTTGAGATGTGGTCAGCCCGCATGAGCACAGCTAAAGGAGTCACGTTCAGTGAATTCATGGCTGGCGAGGAGGGCGCCATCAATGGATTAAAAGAACTAGGAAAGTGGCTGATAGGACGGTCAAAACACACTCTCCCAGCCGTGATGTTGTCCGTGGTCGAGTGTTTCACAGTGCTTCTGGAAGGCAGTAATGAAAAGTTTCTCCAGATGTTCACCCAGCTGGAGAAGGAAATGACAGAACTCCTTGATGACGGAGGCATCCTTCTGTACCAGTCTCATCCCTGCCCGGCACAGCTTCATCGCCAGCCTCTGACGACAGCAGCGAACTTCTCCTACACGGCCATATTTAACGTTCTGGGATTGCCAGTGACACAGTGCCCCTTGGGGTTGAGCAGCAAGGGTCTCCCCGTGGGTGTTCAGATCGTGGGAGGGATGCTCGAGGACAGGAATACCATTGCAGTGGCCAGAGCTCTCGAGATGGGACCAGGAGGCTGGGTGTCTCCTTGAAGAATCCAACTGGACTCAGGAATCTATTTATAGCAGTGCTGGCTTATGATTATCACAGGGGTTGGAATCACTGATTGGTCCATAGATTTATGAAAAAAATTTAAAATGATCTTTTTGTCTAAATTGGGTAACTTCGGTCTTGGCTTTGCATTCTGGGCTGGAGCTGGGGTTTGGAACAACGTAGAATGTTGTGGTTTGTTTTGATTTGAAGAGAAATGTATGTGGAAGCAGTGGATAATACAAATTGTAAAATATGTTGATTTGTGACTTGGCTTTTGCATTTTTCCGAAGATAGTGTCCGTTGATCGACTCAGGGAAGTTGTTTCCTTATTATGCCCAAGAAGTACGAAAATATATAAAACGAGCAAATTTCGCCGAAACAATTTAATTTCTGGGTAAGGTTAGGCTGAAAACTCAGGAAAATGATTCGAAAATTTAGCAAAACATATCTTTCAATTTGTTCATAACTCGACTGACCAATCAGTGATGCGAACCCCAGTGGGGTGTATGAATCATTGTAATAATATTTGGCTTCTCTCACGCTTTAAATTAAAATCTTTTTACTTGTATCCAAATGTAAGCTGACCTGTACCTTGGCCTCACTGACTTTACATGACAGACACATGGAATGTGCAACTGCTGATGGTAGAATGACAGATTATATAGGACTAGTACTTCTCTTTGCATTGTTTAATTGTTTAATAATCATATTTTCATTCATCTTCAACATAAGTGGGGTGTGAGATGACGCAGTGGTTAGCGCGTCGGCCCAGCAATCTGATAGCCTTGGTAGTTGTGGTTCGAGTCCCGCCCTGGGCACCTCTCTTTCAGCTCAGAGAGACAGGAGCCCCGACACCGACCTGATGTTGGTGAGAATGTGGTGATGTGGCTGAAAGATTGTCGAAAACCATGTGAAACCCCAAATCACTCGCTCACTCATGCATGTGGTTGATTTACTACAGCAGTGTTTAGTCACAGGTGTCATGATTTGCATGTGCATGCATTTTCTGTACCTTTTGAAAGGGGGGGTGGAGGTCCTCCCCCCGGATTCGCCACTGGTCTGAATCATTTTGCCTGCAGGCTGATATATTTGGACCTGTACACTGGTTCAGCTTTCTTTCGACTGCCAGTAAAATCTTATTTTGAAATCATCTCTAAGGCAGAAAACCTTCCATATCAATAAACAGAATTTGGTGTTATTAATTTTCTTATATTTAGCTTTCAGTAAAATTCTTTCATTGCATGAAGGCAGTTCAGCAAGTTTCAAGTTGTTTTGACACCTGAACTACATTCTGAGAATGATAACACTGTTTTGAAACTAAAAGGGGTTTTTAAAAAACGATCCCTCCTTCATTTATGTTGGCTGTGTTTTTAAACTTTGTGAAAATCTTTGGTTAAATTTGGTAGAGGTGGGGAAGAGATGTTATAATTATTTTACGCTCCAACAATTTTCCTCTTTGCGCTATATGATATAATATGTCCTCTTTTATTTTGAAATCTTTGCCAGATGTGAACAAGTTAGTGTTTACAGACTCTAGCTTGTGTTTGTGACAGATATTTGTGGGTTTTAATGATGGTCTTGAGCCAGGTATATATTGCTTTTAATGGTATGTGTCTTGAGCCAGGAACAATGTATTTGTGAATTTTGATGATATTCTTGAGCTGGGTGTATATAGGTGTTTATGGTATGTGTCTTGAGCCAGGTGTATATCCATTTTCAGGGGAATCTTGAATCAGTTACATATATATATCCAGGTCTAGGCATCAAGTTTTCTTTGAGAAGTGTTCAGTCATGCTTGCTTGAATTTTGATTGTGAAGTCTTCAACCCATTGTCCACAAGATTTGAGTGTTTAGTATTGACCCTGTTGTGTGTGAGATTTGAGTATTTAGTCTTGACCCTGTTGTGCGTGAGGTTTGAGTGTGGAATCTTGAGCCTATTGTTCACAGATTTGTTTGTGGAATCTTGAATCTGTTGTGTGTGAAGTTTGAGTATTTAGTATTGAGCCTGTTGTGCATGAGGTTTGAGCATTTGGTCTTGAGCCTGTTGTGCATGAGTTTTGAGTGTTTAGTCTTGAGCTTGTTGTTTACAAGATTTGAGTGTTTAGTCTTGACCCTGTTGTGCGTGATGTTTGAGTATGGAGTCTTGAGCTTATTGTTCACAAGCTTTGAGTCGGGAGTCTTGAGCCTATTGTTCACAAGATTTGATTGTGTAGCCTTCAGCCTGTTGACCACAAGTCTTGATGCTTTCATTGTGATGACAGTTGCATTTTACTGACTACATCTTTATAAATGAACCCGAGTGTTGATTGCTGAATATTCAGAAGCAAATGTGTTCGAATTTGTGGCCAAATATTGATGTAGGTTAGCGACCACCAGGATCTCTGAGAAAGATTTTATTGGGAGCACATGTTACTTTTGTCCCCTTCCTACTGAGAGAAATTCCATTAGGGAGTTCTCAGTTTATTTAGGCCCCCGTCTTTCTGAGAGGAGTTTATCAGCGGGTATAAAGTATCTTTCAGGTCCCCTTCCCTTCCCAATTAGCATTCCTGTTTTATTTCCTGGTGTCCGAGCTTGGAAAGGAATGTACCCTCGGCAACCAGCTTCTAGAGGCCATGGTCACAAGACATTTGATTATGTCCAGACGTTTAAATTTGGATCATCAACATGTGCCAGTGGTTGAATAATTTTGAAGCATAATGATTTTTAGTTCAGTTGCTTGTATCTTTCTCCTGGACGTGAGGAAACCGTATTTTGATCTTGATGCTTGCGAAAGTTTAATCATGTGAAGCTGCTGTGGAAATTAGTCTATCTGTTGTTCTTCATTTGAAGCTGCTGTTTTTTTTGTTTTTGAGTGTTGTTTAGTTGTTTAAGATGTTGTTATGAACAGGGGTGTCACTAGAGTGGACTGATGTTGCCCAGTGTTTCCTGGTGCAGCTACTCATGGTATCACCTGGTTCACTAACTCCTTTTATCACCTAGTGCAGTAACTCATGGTGTCACCCAGTACAGTAACTCCTGGTATCACCTGGGGCAGTAACTCATGGTGTCATCTGGTGCAGTAACTCATGGTGTCACCTAGTGCAGTAACTCCTGGTATCACCTAGTGCAGTCACTCCTGGTATCACCTGGTTCAGTAACTCCTGGTGTCATATGGTGCAGTAACTCCTGGTATCACCTAGTGCAGTGACTCCTGGTATCATCTGGGGCAATAACTCCTGGTATCACCTAGTGCAGTAACTCATAGTGTCACCCAGTACAGTAACTCATGGTGTCACCCGGTGCAGTAACTCATGGTGTCATATGGTGCAGTAACTCATGGTGTCATCTGGTGCAGTAACTCCTGGTATCATCTGGTGCATCAACTCATGGTGTCACTTGGTGCATCAACTCATGGTGTTACCCAGTGCAGTAACTCCTGGTATCACCTGGGACAATAACTCCTGGTATCACCTGGTGCAGTAACTCATGGTGTCACCCAGTGCAGTAACTCATGGTATCGACCAGTGTGGTATCTCATGGTGTCACCCGGTGCAGCAACTCATGGTGTCACTCAGTGTGGTACTGGTAATTCATGGTGTCACCCACCCCTGGCCGTCACTGAATCTAGATAGAAAGGCCTTTCTTCTTACAAAAGTTCCTGAGCTGCTGCCTGTAAGGCTAGCAGAATTGACATTATGCCTTTAAAGCCCTCTGCAGACCTTTGCGAGTCGTTAAAGTCTGCGATGAACAAAACAGATGATTTAATCACGAGCGATCTAAACGTAACAGATCAAACTTGTTGATATTTTCACCCGATTCGTTTCAGTTGAAAATGTCTTCTGTGAACTAACAATTCAATCATTTGCGATTTTTTTTCAGCTGGCAATCAGAGGCCGAGATTTTATCACGTGGGGTGATAAAAACTACATGATTTATTGTAATTCAGTGTGACCATAAATCGTGAACTGTTTATGGGTGCAGTTGAACCAAGCATTTCCACAAATTTACCTCCCAACTAACGGTGAATCATTTGATCACAAAGGTCTGTGGTGGGCTTAAGTAACCAACAGTTTGTAGACAATTATTTGTGTGCCATCTACTCTGATAGTGACACCTGGTGTGGCTGTACAGCACTAGTAACGCCACTGGTTATGAAATTATTTTGTTGATGTGTGTTTCTAACTGTTGTACACTTTGTGTTAATGGATTTAGCACATTTATACGATAGATGCCTTTCAGTCTGTGAGTTTGTTTCCTCTTTGCATTTTGTTAAATTCCCAACATTAAAATCTTTCAAGGCTTGAGAGAGATCACAGTACACTCTAACTCAATCAATACACAGGGGTAACAGAGTAGGGAGGGCTGCCATTGAGAACCTTAGCAACCAACCAACCCCTCCCCCATCGGGAGTCTCAACCCTCCCTTCAGCGAATTCCTGGCACCTTCCCGGATGCAGATATAGTTCAAAACACATTAAATGCCAATACAAAAAAATTAAAAAATGTACTTTCTCAAAAGTGGGGGGAGGGATTTCAAAGGGTAAATGGACAAAAACAAATTTCTTTCGAATTTTAAGATCTCAAATTTAAATGTTGTTAAGTCTCCATTTAGTCACTCACTATTATCTCTAGGGGTGCGGGATGGTGCAGTGGTTTGCATGTCAGCCCAGCAATCTGCCAGCCTTGGCGGATGTGGTTCGAGTCCCGCCCCGGCACCTCTCTTTCAGCCCGGAGAGAGAGGAGCTCTGACA
>JAUELE010000004.1:22421-35483 GCA_031471655.1 Diodora aspera
CCCCCCAAAATAAATATTATGGGTCTCCTGGACCCACATTAATACTTACTAGGGTAAAACCCTGCATATGCAATATCTTTTGTGCATTATACGTCGAATATACCCAACTTTGTGTATATTTATCATTCCAAAGGTTGTTTTTTGAAAAGAAAAGACTGAATTTGACCACGTATCCAACTTTAATTTGGGAGCCAGGTCTTTGTGGGTTGTCAAAGCCAGTCTCTTTCCAAAACATACAAGAAAAATAAAAATGAATATTTCATCTTATTTTGTCAAACTTAAACATGTTTGAGACAGCGTGTTACATTTTTCAGGTTGTAGAAGAGAGTCCTCGGAGTGAAGTGGACGAGCTGAAGACAGATTTGGAAGGATGGCGGGAAGTTCTGCTGCCACTCAACAAAGTCTTCATTTGGGATAAACCATACTATCCTGCAATCATCTTTGGGATAACAACATTGATTTTCGCGTACTAATTTATTTCATATGTCTCTGGAGTTGTTGTATATCTGATTGGTGATATCCCAACTTGAATCAGGATCTGGGGAAAGTCCGTTGACAACCTCTTACCGTGACTGGATTTTTATCTACTTGCATACTGTCTCAACCAATCAGTGATCTGCCTCTTGAAATTGGGAGGTATGCAATCAGAGAAAATCATTAATACTTGGTAGATGTTGTGCCACTCAAACTTGTTGTTCCGACCTTTTGGAAGCTCTCTGATTGCATATAAGCAAACGTCACTATGAAAGGTCAAACTTGATTGGATAGTTTCTAGCCTGCATCAGAAAAGGGGAGGTAATCGTACTGCCGTGACTGGGATTAGTCTGAGAAGAAGCTGTTTGTGACCTTTCCCCAGATCCTGGTTTCAATGTGTTGAGCAAAACCTAACCAGGATCAGTTTTTACTTGATTGGTGAGATCCTTTCTCATGTTTCAAGATTGAGATCAGGTCTTCCACATCTGCCTTCTCTCCAACTCCACGCTGGTGCAAGGAAATGGGTACACCAAACTGGTCGCCAGGTGTTAGATCTACGTCGAAGAATACAATTTGTGCTATGATATTAATACTTATTATTTTTGTTTGTCAAATTGGTGTAACATTCAGTATTCGTATTAATTATTATTATTTAGTCTTTGTTGTTCTGAGGAATAATATGTCGTCACAGTTCACTGAAAGTATGTACACTATCGTCTTGAGACAGCACAAACACAAGCAACATTTGTAAATATATATACTACAAGGTCCTACAAGTTACTTTATTTACTTGTGAAACACTTTCTATAATAACATTGATAGTGAATGGTCGCTGTTTTGGGCTTTATAGGCTAATTTGGTCGACTTTTTCGGTGGGGCAATGAGTTCAGTCTACTGGTAATCCCAACCAATTACAGAAAGTGGTTGTGTTAGGTTGTCAAAGGTTAACAAGTTTAACTGTCACTTAAATCCTAAATTGCAGACCCCATCAATAGTGGTTTCGTCAATTGGCTTTGGCACTCCTCCTAACTTGATACGATTTGATAAATTTGGTCAGTTGTTGTACTTTAATAAAACAAAGTAAAATTTGCAGTGTTTGAAGTTGGTTTAACAAAGATTTAACATGTTTATTAATAAAATGAACTTAAGTCTAGCTTATGTTGACTATGACACGATGGAACTGACGGCGACTAGGTTGAACTGTTAGCTTATGCCGACTACGACACGATGGAACGGACGACGACTAGGTTGAACTGGTAGCTTATGTTGACTACGACGCGATGGAACTGACGACGACTATGTTGAACTGGTAGCTTATGTCCACTACGAAGCGATGGAACTGACGACAACTAGGTTGAACTGGTAGCTTATGCCGACTACGACCCAATGGAACTGACGGCAACTATGTTGAACTGGTAGCTTATGTCAACTACAACGCGATGGAACTGACGACGACTAGCTGGAACTGGTAGCTTATGTCAACTACGACACGATGGAACTGACGACGACTAGCTTGCACTGGTAGCTTATTTCGACTACGAGTGAGTGAAATGGAACCGACGGCGACTAGCTGGAATTGGTAGCTTATGTCAACTACGACATGATGGAACTGACGGCGACTAGCTGGAACTGGTAACTTATGTTGACTACAACTGGAGATGACGGCGATCAGATGCAACTGTCAAGATACAGTTGCTAGCAGTCGTAAGAGCAATTATGTTGCTTGCGTCCAACAGGAAGCAGTCGGCAACCAGACTCAGAAATAGAACATGTGCAATTCACAGGATACAGTCGGCAACTAGTTCCTGACACTCGTAAGACAATTGCAAGAGCACTTATGTCGCTCACGCACAAGTTCCCGATCGGATGCCACTCAGATGTTGATCAGCCAGTTGCTGCCAGTTGCTGCCAGTTCCTGCTTGACCCGAGGTCAACCAAAGCTAGGCTTAAAGTATGAGAGTCAACTGATCATTGAACAGAGAGATGGTGAGTTTGACATTTCTACAACCACATCACCAGTGTTACATAAATCAGGTCAGTTTTAGGGTTCAATCTTCAGGCTGAAAGAGGTAGAGATTCAAACACAAAACCACCAAGTCTAGCAGATTACTGGGCCGACACACTAACCACTGGGCTATCATACGCACCAGTGCACAAACTGTACAGGTCATGAGTAACATTATATTTAACTATCTTTCAGCACCATTGTGTCATCCATTGCAGGATTCTAACTTTGGAATAACCAGACGGTGGTATAGACAGGATTCACACAGATGTCCCCGACCAACCCCGATTGTACCCCGACCAACAGATGTCGAGGCTGATACACTCTCATCATCTCTGACAAATTGTCTATGGCGTATTTGGTGGGAGATGTCGAGGCTGATACACTCGCATCGTCTCTGACAAATTGTCTATGACGTATTTGGTGGGAGTACTAGCCCGCATGAAATGAATTGATCACAATACAATCACATACATAAGCACATTTTTCAAATACATTTTAAGTACGTTAAAACTTATAAAATTTCAAACTTCTAAAATTTTGAATGTGCTATTTCTGTCAAGATAATCAATGTATTTAACCTCTATAAATTCAAATTTTTTTGAAAACCGAAAACCGAGTTTCGAAAAATGGTGATTGTTACCTTCAGCAGCTTTTAAAATTTCAAATTTTTCACTTACATTTTGGGGGCAATTTCTAAAATTTCAAATTCTAAATTTTTCAAAGATCACTAATTTCCAAAAATTCAAACATGTCGGAAAGTAATTAATTTTTTCCTTTGAAATTTTAGAAGTTTTACCGTACGTTTTGCAATGTTGACAACTATAAAATATCTGTAAGTCATTTCACCAAGTTAAAACTAACATTTTTTGGCAGTCCGACTCCTTCAGACAATAGTGCAACAGCTTGCCCCTGGTTTTATACTCTTTATGGTTATATCCTATATAGACTAATGTAAAGTTCAGCAAAACACCAACTATTACTGCTTACAAATTAAACATGACTATAAGGTTTGGAAAGATCAATCAGTCACAAAAGTAAGTGCACTTCAAAACTCTGGCATTACAAGTTCTAAAGTATCATTGCTTCAGGACAGCCAAACCCAAATGTATAAAAAGACTGATAAATGTCTCAAAAAAGGATAATTCGTCTCTCCAAAAGGCACAACTGACAAAACCATTTCAACCCTTCTACATTAGTATTATTACAATATTTCTTGGTTAAACAATTCTACTATCACAGCATCATACTACATGTTAAATCTGGCAACACTCTGCCTAATCTTCTTCATTAAACATTCATTGTCAAGCACAAAATTGCATACAAGTGATAATAAAATTTCATATTTTTATATTATTCTCCATTACTGTAAAATCATTTATTTTAGTGAGGGTTTAATTTTCACGTTTTTCGCACAAAAGAAATATGCGCGTAAAATGAACACCTGCAAAATATAAGACCTTAGGTTTCTCAAGATAACATTGACGTCAACCGAAGGCCGCTATTGTGTTTATGGTCAATGCCTTTGCCCAATGACAAGTGATCGTGTTCGCTGTTAAAACATTCTTTTTTAGAAAAACATTTCCATTTCTCGTTATTGTTCTGAGAAACGAAAATAAATACCAATAATAATTATCATACATCGCAAGATTTCTCTTCTTCTAATAAATCTACCGCTGCATTGGCAGCGACAATGACCTTGACCTCCGTGTCTCTTACACATATGCTTGGATCTGGCAACCCAGGTGTCCTTGGTTTAGGTCCTTGCTTTAGCCACGTAATGCCATCCTGACAGTCAGAATTCGGAGCATGAAGTGAACTTCTACACTCCAACTTTATATATCATAAGTCAGACTGTTTCATTTCAGCCGTTTGTCTAGCAATCTTGAGTGCGCGAAAATTGAACCTCACAAATATATGTCCCATGTATGATTTGTGCGAAACTTGCAACCCGCGAAAATAAATGATTGTACAGTATCTGATATTACAGGAAATTCTTTTTCAACCTTTACGAGTGGTTATCCTCAAAGTGCAGCCATTTTCAACTGGGCCAAATGGAGTAAAAATACCTTGTCAAAGGGTACAATGCAGCGCGGGCTTCGGTCAAGCTTCGGTCAAACTCATGACCTATTTGATTACTGATTTGACACCCACTGCTCCAGGCTACCATGCCTCCATTAACAACAGTGTTGGTCTTCAGAGCCAGTGACTTGTGATCTAAAAAGATCAGTGTCAGGGTTCTATGCCCTGACTGATGGAGAGGTACCCGAGTGGGATTCGGCCCACAACCAGCAAACGTGTCTACTCCCAAGAAGCCCTACAGTAAAGTATCACGCACTGTGTTGTGATATGTACTCAATACGAAGTGCTAAACCCTCTTGACTGGCAGCAAGTTCTCTACTCACAGAGCTAAACCCATACTTTACTCTCCTGTATACAGTACACATCCTTTGAAATAGTCAAGACCAGGGAGTTTTCTCTTCCCCTCTTATAACTAATTGCAGAAAAACTTGAAATTCAGTCAGCCAGCAGCGGATATATCAGGGACTAGCAGGGCTCGAAAATTGTCAAAAATTCAGATTTTTCACTCATCCTACACTATTTTGTACTCATCCTATTTTGTACTCGTCATTTCCATGTTCGATTTTCGCAAGTAAAACCCGTCATTAAACAGATCGCTTACATAAAAAATAAACAACTTTTATTATCTCCCTTTGTTCAACTCGTTTTAAAATATGACAACGAATGCGCCAAGGTTATAGTTTGGGGTTGATGTCAGCGGCATTTAATTCACTCACGTTTCAGAGGCAAAATATGGAATATAAGTTTCAAAAGTAAACTTTGGGAGACACGCATGCCAAATTAGAGGTAAAATTATATTTTAGAAACTTAACTATTTGCTGCACCATTTTTGCCAGATGAGTAGTGATAATATTTTAGTTGTCCGTTGTACGAGTGTAATTTTAGAGCCCTGCACTAGCCTTGTGAGAGTTAACATGGAATATTTGCAGATTCCATCTACAAAATGATTTCATGTTTGCTGCCCAGACCTTCTATCTTCCGTTAGTTCGAAATTTGCTTTCCACTTCCCTAGTGTTCTTCACTAAGAAATGAAATATCAATACATAAAAATCTGCCTATTTAAAAATTCTAGATCTTAAGAATTAAAATCAAATACCCCACACATACATAAATGCTAGAACTACAAAGTACAGGTGATATTAAAAAACACTATGCTAGGTAAGCACTGATTTATCACAATGTGAGATCAACATGAGCATTAAGTATTCAATCTTAATCATAATAACAAATCTCTTATAAACTAGAAGCAGCAAAACTGTACTGGCACAGCATCCAGCTCTCATAAATTATCATTTCTTCAACAAATTCTTCCACCTTTTCTGTATTTTCAAAATTAAAATAAGCTATGTGACATTGTAAATAAAACCTTTTTGTTAATAACAAATAAACAACACGGTCTGATTACAAGCAAATTCAAAATATATAAAATGGATATTGTAAAGCATATGATATGCAACGAATCTGATGTAGAAAACATCGAGCAACAATAGCAGACGAAACATATCCTGATCACGACAGGGCTGTAAGTCCCTCCAGTGTTTAATTCTGCATTGGACTGTAGACGAGTCTGTAACAAAACTGGGAGGGGGTGCGAGAAGGGATGCTACCGACTTCCCCACCTTTCTAGTTTACCACTCCAAGTAAATGTAGAGAATTTGATATGTAGATATATAATGAATACATGTACTTGTTTACAGATGGAATAACGAATAGTAAATACGTAAATAACAAAAATGATTGATTCATTGATTTTTACAAGTCTTCAGTTTTTATTGTGACCACAAGTCAGTATGCCATTTTGGGTGAGCCATTATAGAATATATTCCCCCCACCTCTGAACACCTGAATTACATTTTCCAAGCAAACCCCTGACCCTACTCTGATCAAGCCTAAACCAACACTAAATTTAAACAGTCATTATTCGTAAATTTGTAACCCTAAACTGACAACATTTATAAAAATTAATCTTTGATTCTCGTAAAAAAAACATGATGGTTGTTACATTGCAGTGGTGAAACTGAAGGTGGTGAAGTCTCTGGCACCCATGGGAAAAAACTTGAGACAATCTTATATTCATTTTACAGGCTTTGACCAGTCCTGGAGCTTTAACAGTCATGTCAGAGCTCTCAATCAGTTTCATTGAAATACAGGAGATCACTAACTGAAACTAGTCAAAAATCAGTAATGTTATGCTTTCCTCAGTGACAGCAGCTCCAGAACCTGGTTACCCAACTGAAACTGTGTACAAAAACACTGGAGAGGGACTGAAAACAATGTTGTACCTTAGATAAAACTTTTCTTTGCAAAATCATACAGACCGGTACTCATTTCTATACATGTATATAAAATATTTCTTCACAGAACTATACTTTTGATTTGTTCAGAATAAAATCAACTTAAAAACATATGTGCGATTTCACTACTTTTTCCCTATTTTCTTGTACAGCATCTGAAGGTTTTCCTGAATGCTGGGGTCATCTGGGGTCAGTCGTTTAGCCTGAAGATACTCCACCTCTGCCTTCTGATACTTGCCCCAGCGATGATACAGCACACCTGTCAATCAGAAACACCTCATTACATCACTTGTACTTCCAATAAGTGAGTGAGTGAGTGAGTGAGTGAGTGAGTGAGTGAGTGAGTGAGTGAGTGAGTGAGTGAGTGAGTGAGTGAGTGAGTGGAGCAAGATTGGGCAGATCAATAAGTAGAAGGAAGGATGGTAAGAAAAGAGAGACAGAAGACATCAGACAGATACACCAACAGCTCCAACAACAAGCTAGCTCTTCAGCTTCATCTTATCTCCCGTGTACCAGAATAACTCCAGCTGGCATCTGCCGAACACAACCTGCCAATAACTGAATTAAGTGTTTACATTCCTGATACAGAGAGATACACAGAACATTGGGCGTGTTGCAGAGCCTGAAACAGTTTGATGGAGAACACAGCATCAATCTGGAGACAACCTAAGTCAGGTGTTAGACATGATGTCCAAACAGAGAGTTATGATGTTTTCCATTGCAAGAGTAATATTTCAGCTATAACACGTAATTTACAAGATGCAGGCTGGGGGAAAAGATAGTATACAAAAGAGATCAATAAAAAGAGTGAGTGAGTGAAATGGATTTTTACATTGCAATGGGCAATATTTCAGCCACAGTGAGATGTCATGTACAAGAGGCACATCAGGAAAAGGGACAACACAGGATTTATAGTAAGAAAGAGAAAGCAAAAGATCCTCATTTTAGACAGCTCTTGTGGTAAGCATGAGGATATTGGGGTCCTATTCTTTCTGGTATTAGAGCGACACCCCCGAGAACCCTATAGGGTAGCAATAAAATGAAAAGTGAAAGTTTAATATCTCTATTCTTGTCACATTGTACATCAAGCATTAGGCTATTGGGGTCCTATTCTTTCGCAGTGACACAACACACTCTCTTTAAGCGTCTTTGAGTAAACGGATCACATCTCAGCGTATTAAGAAAACATATACATAGAGAAGTTGCTATATACATTTAACAGTCCATAATTTCGCCAGCTTGAAAAAAACTATAGCAACATATAGCAACAGGTGAGTGTGTCATTTGGGGTCTTAAATGGTTTTTTGCAATCTTTCAGCCACATCACCACATTCTCATCAATATGATATTGGTGTCAGGGCTCCTGTCTCCCTGGGTTGAAAGAGAGGCGAGTGGGTGGGAATCAAACCACAACCGCCAAGGCTGGCAGATTGCTGGACCAATGCACTAGCCACTGGCCATCTCGCCCCCCCTGTAGCAACAAGAATGATTAACTGACTTAGTGAAAGAGCACCCATCTCCTTTCAAATAAGAAAATAAATCAACAACTGCTTCATCCTATGAATATGATTTTTTTACATTCTTCGTGAAAAAATACAACAGTCTTATTATTCGTAGCCATTGCTTGATTGAAAGCCCATGATGTAACACATAAAATCTTTGTTGATACACATGCGCTAAATATGCGTGGGAAAAAATTCTCATTAAAAACTCATTAAAAAAAGTCACTCAACCAACCCTTTTTCAATGAGCAAGAAAACACACAGTAAAACACAAATATTAAAACAAACCTCCATATTTATACAGAACCATCTGGTGGAAACTCCGAAGCCATGTGTACACAAGGAAAGTGGGTGCAAGATTGACACTGCTAAATTGTTTGGATTCAAAGAAGGGATCTGTTCATTACTCAGCATAGATTCTGGAGCAGGTTGTTTTAACCCGGAGGGAGGGCGGGGAGGGTGGGGGGCTGTTACACCAGGGGCATGCCACCTGTATGGCCTTCCTTCATCAAGAATACGGACTTTCTAACCGGCATTTTTCGATAAACTCTCAGAAAAAGGTTCGGAATGAGGCTGGCTATTTGAAAGTAGAAAATAAATCTGTCCACATGCATCTGCCTGGACTAAAGGAATACAGCATTATTTAACTCAGCATACACTTTTACAACGTATGATTTGCAGTTTATGTTAGCACCAGACCTATTTTAGTGTTTGGGAGCACATATTCAACTTTATAGTAGACTTTTGTCAAGACTGAAAGGTGGTAGAATTGCTTAAATGTATAAAAAGAGAGAACGGGAGAAAATCCTGCTCCTCTATAAATAAATATCCTTTCCTGGCTGTGCCTGAGGCAAAGCTAGCAGAGAGCAGTACCACAGAGTAAGCCTAAGTTTCCTGGTCCTTGACAAAATCTATGCCTCTAGGGCCCCGTTCTGCAAACTAATCTCAGTGCTAAGTTGATCATAAGTCCTTAAGATTGAGATATCACCATATCCTTTTAAGGTTAAAATCTCGATCTTCAGGACTTACGATCAGCAGACGTCCAGCTTCAAGGCATAAGCATGGAAAGCTTCTCTGAAATTTTACAAAGGTCAAGGCCACAGGCACTCAGTGCTCAAGAGTGAGTGAAATGGACTTTTTACATTGCAGGGGGCAATATTTATGCCATAGCGCAATGTGATGTGCAAGAGGCACACCAGAAAAAGGGACAACACAGGATCGATAGTAAGAGTGAGTGAGTGTGTGAAATGTATTTTTACATTGCAGCGGGCAATATTTCAGCCATAGCGCAATGTGATGTGCAAGAGGCACACCAGAAAAAGGGACAACACAGGATCGATAGTAAGAAAGTGAAAACAAAAAATCCCCATTTTAGTCGCCTTGTATGACAATAAGTTACTGAGGCCTTATTCTATCTAAATGACACCACATCACTCCCCGGAAGCCCCACAGGGTTCCACACCATAGAAGCACCCCCTAAAAACAAGAACCAAACGCCTAAATATGCAGAATGATTCCCTCAGAGTTGCTGCAGCCCCTCTAAGAGTTAAAAGCTTGTCAGAAAATGATGACGAGGACTAAAGCAGCAAGTACCTGGTTTTCTGAAAGTGGTTTGATGAGCGTCTCGTTCACTGTCTGAATCTGTCTGTTGCACAACCACATGCGCATCTGGGACTCTTCGATAGCCAGCAGCCGACACATCGTGGACAGGTGCTCATCTTGCTTCTGAAACATCATCAGTAACAGCAGTGAGTCAGTAAGTTTACAGTTAAAGTGGGGGTCAGAATCTCTCAGCTACATCACCACAATTTAATCAATGTCCTGGCTTCATATCTACATAGGATTGCAGTGGTAGATACACTGGGACTGATTTGGGAATTACTGCATCTTTTGGCAATCTTCCAGCCACATTGATAGTGTCATCCACATGACATCTGTGTCAGGGTTCAATCACCCACATGACATCTGTGTCAGGATTCAATCATCCACATGACATGTGTGTCAGGGTTCAATCACCCACATGACATCTGTGTCAGGGTTCAATCATCCACATGACATCTGTGTCAGGGTTCAATCATCCACATGACATGTGTCAGGGTCCAATCATCCACATGACATCTGTGTCAGGGTTCAATCATCCACATGACATCTGTGTCAGGATTCAATCATCCACATGACATCTGTGTCAGGATTCAATCATCCACATCACATCTGTGTCAGGGTCCAATCATCCACATCACATCTGTGTCAGGGTTCAATCATCCACATCACATCTGTGTCAGGGTTCAATCATCCACATCACATCTGTGTCAGGGTCCAATCATCCACATCACATCTGTGTCAGGGTCCAATCATCCACATCACATCTGTGTCAGGGTTCAATCATTCACATGACATCAGGGTGGAACTGCAACATATGACTGCCCATCTGAGGGCCAACATTGTAACCACTGCACATCTCCATGCCCGACTCATGAACTAAGGCCTCCCTCAGTATGCAAGATCAGACATACCAGGATTCATGCAAACTTTCAGACCCAAGACCTGACTCACAATCACAGACAAGCAATTTTGTTTTAAACAATCCTCCAAGCGTATTAATGACTACTGGGGCTGAATGACCGAATACTGACCAACATAACTACACAAGAGGAACTAGCAAGAGGACTAACTCTGGAAAAATAAATACAGCAGATGTCTTTACTTCGCCGAGTGTTGGGTGCCAAGTTTTCCCCCAGATGCCTCACTGATTGGTCAAAACACCAACCTCAAGACGATCATTCAGCATAGGACTGAATCCAGGGCATTTGGAGGCATTGTTATATATACTGCGGATTTCTAGGATGTGAGGGAAGAGGACACGAAGGACTCACCGGAATCTCGCAGCACTCCCCTTCTTTCTCACGGATTTTGACATTGCCAAAATGGAGGACCGCAGACAGGATTCTGAATATCATGAGCTGGTCCTTATTGGCAAAACCTGGGAACACAAGAACAGATCATAAGGAGCAAGTGATTTGGGATTTAACGTGGCTTTCGGCAACTTTTCAGCCATGTCTTCACCAACATCACACAGATGTCAGGAGTCAATCTCCAGACTGGAAGAAACATACAGACTGGGCATGATTGGTACCGGAGACCAAAACCGACAGATTACTGGTCTGATACACTGACCACTCTGTCTTCCTGCATCCCAGATTATAACAAACATGAACATTTAAAAAGATAAATATACACAATAACAGAGATATGCCTTATACAGTTTCAAAACATTGGTGTTGAAACAACAGTATATCAGAACTTTGTCATACAGGCCAGTGAAATTGCTGAGATGATGTTTCACATTGCAAAAGCAATATTTCAGTCATAACACAATATCATGTGTAAGGTGCACATCTAGGGAAAAGATAGTTCATAAAAGTGATCGATGGAAAGAAAAGTGAAAACAAAAGATTCCCATCTAAGTCGCCTTGTACGATAAGCATTGGGTTTCTGGAGCCCTATTCTTTCTAAGTGACACCACATCACTCATCGGAAGCCTTATTCTTTCTAAGTGACACCACATCACTCATCGGAAGCCCCTGGAGTAGCAACATGAAAACTGGTAACTGCAACAGACCCCCATTTCACTCGGTCACCTTGTACTACAAGAACGGGATTACTGTGACCCTGGGTTTTTTTCTGCACGACACCACACACTTCTCCAAGAGGCAAGCAATGACACTGGTATAAAGAACTGGGCACGCTGACAAGACCTGTTCAGGATCAACAATGTTCTAGGTATTTACCAAGCTGACAAGACCTGTTCAGGATCAACAATGTTCTAGAGGTATTTACCAAGCTGACAAGACCTGTTCAGGATCAACAATGTTCTAGAGGTATTTACCAAGTAAAGAAAAGGCCTCCTGCAAGAGCTCAAGGTCACGAGCATCGTCCACTCCGTTGATCTCCGGCTCTCCTCCTTGACTAGTGTAATAGAAGTCCTCAGCACTCACTGCCCAGAGAAAATATAGTACATTCATCAACATCATCATCACCATCATCATCACCATCATCATCACCACCATCATCACCATCATCATCACCACCATCATCACCACCACCATCATCATCACCACCACCATCATCATCACCACCATCATCATCACCATCATCATCACCACCATCATCATTAGTGTCATAAAAGTCTTCATCTATCATCATTGTATCATTTGTTGTCAGCACTGTTGTCGTCAATGTCTTAATCATTGGAACCATCATCATTGTTGCTATTAATGTCACAGTTATCATCAGTAATATTATCACTGTCGTCAACAATGTCATAATTTTTATCAATGGCATGATTATCATCCGCATCATTATTTTTATCATTATGACAATCATTATTACTATCATTACCTACATCATCATTAAAGTCTTAATAACCAGCATTATCATTATCATCTTATCATTATTATCATTATTATCATTGTCCTCTTCATCATCATCATCATCATTATAAAGTGCCAAAGCTAATAAAGAGACAGTCTCCATGCATAAAGGACTCGAGCAATGGGTAACCAGACACTTTAGTTTCAGAATCTTTCACCAAAAACCCTGTACTACCACAGGGCTAATGAATAACAAATACAAGTGTTTGCCACTAAGGTGGCCATGTCCCCCGCCGCAAATTCGAAATATTTACAACTACAACAGATGTGGATAT
>JAUELE010000008.1:19033-30436 GCA_031471655.1 Diodora aspera
TTACATAATATTGTATACATATTGATATTTATTGTATAATGTAACGTGTGTCACATTAATAAAATATATTTCTTCTTTCTTCTTCTTCATAAAAACACAAACACGAAGTGCGCATTAAAAAGTATACACAAATTCATTACACGAAGCGAAATGTTGACAAACGGCTTTTAACCATACTCTACCCTGAAGCTTGTGAACGGTGTCACTATTGAAGCAACTCAACACCAGCATAATGTTTTATACGTTATATATGTTATAAATGGTTCCCATTTGTCTTTTATTTTCCACAACGACCCCTGCTATCTTTTTAATTACAAATATTGAACGGGAATCTGACCATTATTATTCTTAAAACATTTATATTTTTGTATAAATAATGTCCATTGCATTCATAAATATATGATGAACATATAAGGGTTCTTATGGTTTCGGCTCAACGAAAACCAATTAATCTGGACATTATATGTCAGCTGTGATTAAAAAAGGAGCCCTTGGCGCTGTTTGAAATTGACACTCAGTCTTCACATAGAAATAAAACAGTTGTGTACGTTGTTTAAATGGACAGATCTGTCAAATAAAATTTGGCGAGCGTTGCGCGTTTCCATGGCAACGACGTAACGCTCTTTGACCTCTCACGTCGGTCATAAAGCAAGGGGCAATTAACATGTTTGTTTTTATGTATCTGTCATCTCGCGAGACTTCAAACCATTTTGTCATTTCACGAGATGAAAAACCATAATTTTCTGGCGGTTGAACGCTTTATGTACAGGTGATTATCTACCCTTGTTTAAACATAAAACTGACCAGGTCGTTTTCTTTAAGATTTATGTTGCCTCGTTTACAACATTTGCAATTACATGTGGGAAATAAAATCCGTGGCATAGTTAGAGTTAGTTTTATTGATGAATAATTGTACACGCATCTTTTGCTGATCAACTTTGTTTATAAACAATGTTTTAAACACGTGAACAGTCAGGAATACAGAAGCGCATATGTGAATGTATCATATTACTGTTTGGAGAAGCGCATTCACAATATATACTGACGTCCAAAAGAAAGGATACCAAGATTTTGAGAGACTACTGAATAAATTCATAAATGCGTTAGATATACAAGAGATATACCTTCAATACTTGGAAGGTTTATCAATAAGATGATGTCAATCCAAGCATCCTTTTGATCAACTATGGCATAAAGGGAAAATAATTGAAATCATTTGGTATACTTTCTTTTGGACGTCGATATATATTTACTGGGATGGTTTTGAAAAGAGAAATTATAAATTTGTTTCTTTTTTAAATTTGTTTAATAATATAAATAGAAATCTTCATTGAAATTTAAAATATCGATATACTATTTAACCTGCTGTATATGCATAGATGAATATGTCTTTGTTTGTAAGAATGCCTCTCAAGACTTTAATCATCTGCCCCTCATCTTTTAACTGCAAACTAGCTCAACAAAAGTCATTATATACATAATATGATTGATGTGCATTTAGTTGACTATCCATAAAATGTACAATATATGTACATGGAGCTATTTACATTTCTGGCTAAAATGAATAATTCTAATCAGATAGTTTATCCTTTTAAAATCCCACTATCAAAATGTTGACTTGCTTTTAAATACAATTGTATAGCCTTAAAGTAAATATTAAAATCTAAATTCAATTAAAGGCAATTATGAATTATTGCAATGTTTTGAGAGAAAGGCAAACGCCGGGAGTCTTTCGCCGTGGTAAACAAACACCGTATTGAAAAGCTACCGTGATCTGTTTGACAGCGGAAAGATTTTCCTATTGTCGGCAGTCGCCCTTTCTTTTCACAGGGAGCGTAAGCTTTATTTATATTTGCTGCATGTCGGGGCTTCTGTGACGCCGAATTGGTTGCTTATTCAAACGCATCGGCAACTTCTGTGGCCAGTCAACACGCGGCGCCCGTTTATGACATTATAATTAGCATGCAGAGGTGTAAACTGAAGTGAATCACCTCGGAACTCTATTTAAAACGTATCGCGTAATCGAGTGTTACGATACAATGGGCAATCAATTTCACATTATGATGTACACCTGTTGCCAGCTAATCCCAGTAAACAGGTGTCCGGGTTGAAATAGACAATGGTAATCATGAAACTGACAACTATTGAAGATGCAAATATTTATGTTGCTAATGTCCTAAATCCAAACTGAATGAACACGATTTTACGAGTAAAAATAATGACTTTAAACTTTTATCAATACTTACAGATTTTAGACTTCATAATAAGATAGTAAGGATCATGCATATCTCAGGGGAGGCGGGTAAAAGTATACCCCCCCCCCCCCTTGGGGAAAATGTAGCAATTTGTCGGGGACTTTTTTGGAGAAAAATGTTTATTGTATCGTGTATTTTATTACAGTATTTGAACATGTCTGTATGTGACTTTGAAAATGATCGTCTTTGACCCGGTGGTGCCAGAGTGGGTCGGGGAGCCTTAGCCACCCCCCCCCCCCAAATCCTCACCGTCGGGGAAAAAATTGGTGTATTTGACTGTATTATTTGACAACTAATGTATTTGTCGGGAATTTCAAACCCCTTGTCCGGGACCTCAGCCCCCACGTTGGGGAATTCCTGGCGCCCCCCTGCCCCAATCCCCACCCACAAACACACGCCTTGCCGGAGATTTCAGATGCAATTCATTGATCGCTTTGCAGGCACGTGACATAACTATCATCGAGATGTTAATCGTGTCCGTCTCTCATACAAATTGTCCCAACCCTCTCATTTTTGACATTATCCACCACTGCATATCCATACAGATCTATCTTCATGCATGACTGTAACTGACACCGAGCTTGAACATTTCAAACATAAATCCGTGCCAGCTCAAATGCTTTCTAATTATATCCGGAGGTTTTGAATAGTCTTTTCTTGGAATTGTATCCGGGATCTGAAATTTCACACGTCGCCTAGCTGATTACTATCTAATTTAAATTAAATGTAAATATAAATGAAGATATATTACTGTCCGGAGGTGTTTTGGAATTTCTAATGAGAATTATAGATCTTGAAGTTGACAGAAGAGGGCCCCAGTTATTCAATGCTTGTCGTATACGCTCACAAGGCGACTAAAATGGAGATTTCTTGCTTTGACTTCCTTTCTATGTTGAACATTCAGCAGCTTCACGGGGAGTATATACAACCCACGCTGCTTATTCGCCGGAAGGTTAACAACCATGTACTGACTCAAGGTTAGCTGAGTGGCCTGAGCACTTTCTGAGCGAAATTCTGTCATTTGCTCATGGCCAGTGTCGAAGTGTGATTCAGGGTGCACCCTTGAAGGTTAGAAAGCTTTATTACCCCCAGTCGGTCACCCATTCAACTACCATCCGCGCGCGAAGCTATCTTCTCAAGTGTGTGACCTTTGTGCGATCTCCGAAACCAACTCACTTCACATAAGGGAGCAACCATTCAAATTTTAAAAAAAAAAAAAAAAATTGGGGGGGGGGGCGGTGGGGGCGGGGGTGTCTCGATGTATGTGCTTTCAATGCGTTTGGAGCAGTTTGTACTGATTTAGACGTGTTTATTATAACTAAAATGTATTTTTTGTTTTGTCAGAGGCAAACAGTTTTGTTTCTCTATTCACCAAAAACCACTCCGAACTAAATTTCAAATTGGCACAATTGCCATCTTAGCCTATTAAGAGACTTAGATCGATTTACGTGTTGATGTTGATGCTATTTCTCTATCTTTTACAGTGATGTAGTGATCTGTGTCCCTAGAGGATAGATGTGCGTGGAAATAAGGTCACTTACAGTGCGAAAAATATAAGCTGAGCTTGCGCAAATGTCGGAATATCATTCGGTAGGTGGAACGGGATGCTTAGACAATTCATTCAATTTTGAAAGGTTGGAAAGGTGTAAGCACGTGCAATTCATGAGATCCGTGACTGCATTATAAGGGAGGAGAACCTATGATTATTAGGGCAAGTAAAACAATGCACCAAGGCGTGCACAAAAGTATACAACGTACATCCCTGTATAACCTGCCATCCCTCCATCAGCAGTTGCATTACCAGCGCGAATGTGTTCAGTGAGGTCACAGCGCAGTTCACACCTCATTTGTCGACCAGAGAGGATGATGAAGTACCACAGACAAATAGGTGCGCCCTGGTGACCTTGGCCTTGAACCAAAACCGCCGCCAGAGGGAGCCAGTTATACAAGTTTTGCTCTTCCAGCTGACAGTGATAGAGTGCTGCAAGTCCCCGGAGACTGTCGGTAATAGTCTCAGCGTCATTCATATCTGTTCTCTGACACCAACGTGCAACAGTACTAAACCATCGATAGGATTCTTGTCCAGCTTCTTCACGACCAAAACTTTAGCGAGATCTCTGACCGCTTCGATATTGACCCGATAATTGCATCAATGAAATAGTTGATCATATCTTCTCTTTAACAAAGTGACGAATGAACGAAATCACATGTTGGTTCAGAAGGACTGTTTGAAGATGTCCTCTTCAATCAGATTAAATAAAATCAAGGAAAATCCACACTCGACAGTCTAAGATATCGTAAGCTATTAATGGAGCTGTGAAAATACTGTGGAACTCGATGGCGCGTAAGTATTCAAATTGATTTGTAGAAAGAAAGTGAAAACATGTGCTTATTCGTCACTTAGTGAAAACTGTGAAGATATTTGTCAGCGAAACGTAGCAAATAGAAAAGTATTTTGACACTTGGCATGAAGTTGTAAAGCATACAATGAAAGTACAAGAAAGTAGAATCAACATGTTTCTTTCTGCAGAACGTATTCTTAAGAAACAATCTTGGTGCAGTGAATTCTGATCTTATGACATTTTGGGCTATAACGTGTTCAACGGACCAAGATGTCACTGCAGTGTGACAAAATGTCATAAATACTGCCCAAAATGTCGCATTTCTCTCTCCTTTTTTTTCTCCTTTCTCTCTCATACTCTCACTTCCCGTTCTCGCAGTCTTTCAGTCTTCTCTCGCTTTCTCTTCTTCCTCTCTTCGCAATCCTTATCTCCTAACTCGTCTCTCTCTCTTTCTCTTCACTCTCTCTCTCTCATTCTCGCCCGCTCTCTCTTTCTCTCCCTTCTCTCTCTCTCATTCAATCACTTCCAGCTCCTTTCATTCACTCTTTCCCTTCTTCCTTTCCTCGTATTTCTTATCGCCTCTCTTCTCTCTCTCTCTCTTAAACTCTATCCTTTTCTCTCCTCCATCACCTGTCTCCTCACTCTATCTTCTCTCTCTCACTCTCTCTCCTCTCCTCTATCCTTTCTCTCTCCTTAACTCTCTCTCTATCGCTCTTTCCCCCCTTGCCTCTCTCTCTGTATCTCTCTCCTCACTCCCCTCTCTCTCCCGCCACAATCCTCTCTCTCCTTCTTTCTCTCCTCTGTCATTAACCCTCTCTCTCTCGTCTCTCTTTCTTTATCCTCTCCTACCCATCTCTCTCTTTTTCTCCCTCACAACTCTATCGTATCCTTCTTCTTTCTGTATCTGCTCTTGCTCCCTCTCTTCTCTCTCTTCTCTCTCACCTGTCTACTTTCTCTCCTTTCTCTCTTTCTTCGCTCTCCTCTTTCTCCTCTCTCTCCCATTTCTCTCCTCCGCCTCTCTTCTCTTTCTCATTTCTCCTCTCTCTCCTCTCTCCCCCTCTCCAGTATCTGTTCTTCACGCTTTCTCTAACTTTCCCTCCTTTGTTCCCTCGTTGTTTCCCTCTCTCTTCTCTCTCTCTCCTCTCTCTCCCTCTCTCTTCTCTCTCCTCTCTCTCTCTTCTTTCTTTCCTCTCTCTCTCTATCTCCTCTCTCCCCTCTCTCTTATCTCTCTCTCCCTCTCTTCTCTCTTTCCTCTCTCTCCTCTCTCTCTCTCTCTCGCTCTCCTCCCTCTACCGTATCTGTTCTTCACGCTTTCTCCCACTTTCCCTCCGTTGTCCCCTCGTTGTCTCCCTCTCTCTTCTCTCTCTCCCTCTCTCTTCTCTCTCTCCTCTATCTCCCTCTCTCTTCTCTCTCTCCTCTCTCTCTCTCTCTATCTTCTCTCTTTTCTCTCTATCTCTCTCCTCTCTCGCTCTCCTCCCTCTCCCGTATCTGTTCTTCACGCTTTCTCCCACTTTCCCTCTTTTGTCCCCTCGTTGTCTCCCTCTCTCCTATCTCTCCCTCTCTCTTCTCTCTCTCATCTCTCTCCTCCCTCTCTCCTCTCTCTCTTCCATCTCTCCTCTCTCTCCCTCTCTCTTCTCTCTCTCATCTCTCTCTCCCTCTCTCCTATCTCTCCCTCTCTCTTCTCTCTCTCATCTCTCTCTCTCCTCTCTCTCTCTCCCGTATCTGTCCTTCACGCTCTCTCCCACTTTGTCCCCTCGTTGTCTCACTCTCAATTTCCCAAGACTGTCTCCCCTCTTATCTCTATCCCTCTCGCACACGTCTGCCCATCACACGAACATATAACATCATTACCATTGTCCAATCCTGTAGAACTTGTCCATCCCTAATAACATGTTGTTTGTCAGGTCTATAAACACAGCCTGCTATTTCCAAATATTTTACTTAAACTATCGCTGAACTTGCCACGAAGTTTAAACATCAAAGACAGGGCTTCAAACACAGAAATTATGATAAATACATTCGTATTTATAAACACTCGATCACACTCCTCTTACAACAACAGTGAACAGTGATTTATGTACAGTTGTTTTATTGTGCAATATTTTAGAAGTTTACAGTGTCTCCATTGCGTGGGGTTTATTTAGTGGAAATCATCATGTTCCCTACACAAGGCGTCGTGTCAGGTACAGAAGTTGCATTTGAAACGCAGTTAGTTTCTGGAGAATATCATCGCTCTGATGAAAGAAGCTACAACACACACTGCCCTTGTTACTCAGGGAGTTATGTGTCCTTGGCTTACAGACATCTCTAACATGATTCGATGGCAGTCATTGCAGGGAGGTAACTACTGTTGTGGACTATTTGCAACTCACAACAAGTCTGTCTCCGTGACAACGATACCTTTATTCACGGAAATAATGTTTGAAGAAAATCTTATATCATTGCCAAATATGTGGAAGTAGCTGCAAATGACTTTCAGTTGTATTAATCGTCAACTGTTAGTGATAATTAACCAATTTTAACAAATACTTCTTCATAAATATACATCGTGTAGGTATTTTAGTTGTGATCCGGTGGACTTCCGGGCATAATGCATCGGAGCTTAATCCGCCGATTCATGTCCAAGATGTTAGTGGAACGTAGGGGAGCTAACTCGTGGGAAATTTGTCTGAAGGGAAGTTTTACATAACGTTATGATGACATAATGTCAGCGTCACTTGATAGTGGAATTATTTTTTGAAAAAACAATTCAAATTTCAAATGCATTCTTAGACTGTGCCAATCACCATGTTTGGATGAATAGCTATTTTACTTTATTGTGCATTGAGCAGCGTCCGGGATTCGAACCCGTACCCTCAGGAACCCGCATTCATTGCCGGTATCAACGATTGGCTTGGTAGACAGCTGAGCCAACGAGACTTTGCCGACTGACTTCAGCAACTGACGACATTCCGTGCCCCCCTGATAGGTAATTATTGTCACAGCTAGCAAGGTCGATATGGTAATTAAATATTCAGTGACAGTTTAAGAAATGACTAAATACAACATATTGTTTTATTAGGGATTACAATTCATTCTTGATAGGTAACTGGTACAGCTATCCATGACGTTATGGCAATGAAGAATGAAGTGATAGTTTAGAAGTTGTCTGAAGCTTCGAAAATCAAATGAACAGGTCCCAAATCAAAAACGTTTAAACATCAAACGCTTTAATCGTATCCATACGACATTTTTCTGCAATAATTTAAAATTCCTTTTATTGAAGGCCAACTCTGACCACATGATCTAAAGGGTGCGTCCGCACCACGTGCTGTGAGCTTTGCGCAGAGCTGCGCTGAGATGGGCTGCGAAAAGAAGTGTACACACCATGGGCTTCCAATATCGAGCCGCAGGACCTTCAGGTTGCATTTTTAATTATGATCTCATTTTTACAAGAACCGCTTTGCTTTCTAGCTGCCACAACTTACGTCGTGGACACTGTCTGATTCAGCTCGACTTACAGTTTCGCCACAGCTGGCGTCAAATCGCAGCTCTTGGTGTGGATTCAGCCTTAGGGTTGGGACATTGAAATGAAACTATTCTGCTGCTCCTTGGTTTGTTTCTCCTGTGAGGAGTGTAAGAACAAAATGTTGGTATTTGCCAAATCATCAGCTTGACGTCACATCCGGTTTGAACGATTGAGACGAAAAGAGAGTTTATATATTTAGAAACATCAAAACATTTATTTTTTAAAAGCGTTCATTTGAGGCGTAACCGTTTGTTACTGGTGTGTCAATTAGACCAAGTATATCTCAATAATTTTAATAAAAATGAACTCAACACTAAGTTTTATTCCTCTCTTTTTTATATCCAATTAATGTTGATGAAACATATAGGTTTGGATATCTGAGGCTGGACTGATCGACCTCGCCTAACGATCGGATGGTAGCCAGGGGGAAATGATGACATTTATTTTAAGAGAATGAAATCTTCAAAGATGTCGACAGAATATTTCCCAGGAGGGTTCCGGTGTAGGACAAGGAGTTCTATTCCAGGCCTGGTTATCTCGACACCGTCAGATACTGATTAGTCGGGTTATCAGTTACTTGTTTTTCAAAGTGAAACAGGATTTTTGTTGCAAACATGTGTCGTGGGTTGTTGTAAAGATGAATCATGGTCTAAGTGCTGACTTTATCCGAGCTAACGTTTAATATTATGAGACTTGAATAACAGAATAATAATAGTAATAACAATAGTAATAATAATAATAATAATAATAATGATAAAACTAATAATAACCACAACAATAATAATAATTCATCATCACCATTATCACCACCACCACTACCTCCACCAAGAATAATAATAATAATAATAATAATAATAATTATAATAATTATAATAATTATAATAATTATAATAATTATAATAATAAACGATCGGATGGTAGCCAGGGGGAAATGATGACATTTATATTAAGAGAATGAAATCTTCAAAGATGACGACAGAATGTTTCCCAGGAGGCTTCCGGTGTAAGACAAGGAGTTCTATTCCAGGCCTGGTTATCTCGACACAGTCAGATACTGATTAGTCGGGTTATCAGTTTTTTTTCAAAGAGAAACCGGATTCTTGATGCAAAAATGTGTCGTGTGCTGTTGTAAAGATAGTCTAAGTGCGGAGTTTATCCAAGCTAACGTTTAATATTATATGATTTGAATAAAACAATAATAATAGTAATAATAAAAATAATAATAATGATAATACTACTACTAATAATAATAATACTACTACTAATAATAATAATAACAATACTACTAATAATAATAATAATTCTACATCATCATCATTATCACCACCACCAATACATCCACCAATAATAATAATAATACTACTAATAATAATAATAATAACAATACTACTAATAATAATAATAATTCATCATCATCATCATTATCACCACCACCAATACCTCCACCAATAATAATACTACTACTACTACTACTAATAATAATAATAATATTAATAATAATAATGATAATGATAATAACGATGATAATGAGCATGTACATGTACCATGACCATGACCATGAGTACGGACGATAACAATGGTAATCCCTATTAGAGTAATTGCAAAGACCACCCATATTTACATTTTCAAATAAAGCCAAGTGCCCCTGCACTCTCTATAACGGCCTGTCTCCAAGATATTGTAGAACATGTTTGTATGTCACACGCAGATCTCATTCACAAAATTACTGGTTTCCACACCGGGAAAAGGCGGACATGGTTGCGGATGCAAATTATCTATTTTCCTTGTCTCGACCTAACCCAGTAATATACTGACGTGCAAGACAAACGATACCAAAGGAGTTCAGTCATTTTCCCTTACGTCTGTATATCATATTTGATGAAAAGGATGCTTGGATTTCAATAAATGAAATTTGGTTGACATCATGTCATTGATAAAACGTCCTAATCTTGAAGGGATATCTCTTGTATATCCAACGTGTGTGAATATATTCAGTAGTCTCTCGAAATTGTGGTGTCGTTTCTGTTGCACGTCAGTATAGTTATAATTCAGCTACGGGAGGTTAGTGCTGATTGAATGATGTATGCTTGGTACAGGGTATAGAGTCCTCGTGGCGCACATCATCACACCCGAACATCATCACACCCGCACATCATCACACCCGAACATCATCACACCCGCACATCATCAAATCCATGTGCTTGTATGATTGGGGATCGAACATTTATGTTTATGTAAGTGCTGGGAAATTTTGAGAATCGGGCATAAACGTTCCAATTAACATTAATCTCTCGATTTGAACATATTACGTATATCTGTAATTATATAAAAACTAAATTGTACCCTAAAAATAAATGGAGATACAGGATATTCGCCGCTGTGCAGCGCCAATACCCATTTTTAGCTGGGCCGACTGAGACAAGTGAAGATAAGTTCCTTGTCCAAGGGTACTAGTCGACCCAGCTGAAACTTGGTACTGGTCCTCCAATTCTTGGAGTGTAATGACCTAGCGCTGAAAGGCAGCTTGGGTTAACCAGGGAATATATGGAAGCGCTTTAAGTCTACTCTTGGGTGGAGATATCGCGCTATAAAGGAACTATTCATTATTATTATTATTTTACAACACGGTGCGCCGCTAGCTAGGATCGAACCCGCAACCCAACCATCTTTTGATCACGAGTCCGACTCCTGTTGCTCGCGGCTATCGCGCCTCCATTGTCGGCAACTCTCTACGAAAACAATAGAGATAAAATGAGATAAAAAGTTAGTTTGCAAGAGAAAAACAGCCCGGGGTATGTAAGTCAAGCGGTTCCTCCATTGCTGACTGTTGTCTGTAAAGCGCTATTTGAATGTCCAACCATAAACCTCTTCCGACTTTCGGTCATTCAAAGTATCCACAAGTTGGGTTAGCTCCCCTCCCTTTATTACAGTGTTATTGTAATCCTCCTGGGGGAGTCTCGCCTCTGTCCTGCAAAGGAAGAACACTACTCCTCTTCCAGAAATGTGATGCGTCCCAATATGTCCAATTACAGCAATAATGTAGCCACTTCCTTACATGTCCCCGTCCACTTGATACATGTTCAAGATACCCCACATTATAACCCCGAACATTTGAACAATGTACAGGCCACATTATTTCGTTGCGGAAAAGTTTGGAGGAAATGTGTGTATTTTATTGAGTTTTTTGAAAATGTGTACATTTGGCGTAGTAAATGATCATCTATCGGGATTTCAGTCCCCACCCCACACACACAAGCACAGTTTTTATGTCTATGCTCGAGACCCCCCCCCCCCCCCC
>JAUELE010000008.1:44716-63950 GCA_031471655.1 Diodora aspera
CTGATGCCACTCCAATTCTCGCTTTTATTACCGAGCTGTCGTCTGCTTTTCCTGGATCGCCGACTATTGTGCAATGTTTGTGGATCCAAATTAATCTGCTGCCGCCCAGACGATGGAAGAAGTGGCCTTATCGCATGATCAGACTAATTAAGATCCTCTCCTAGAGGATCTGTGGCGAGCTGTAGTCACGGTCGTCTGCTATGGAAATCATCCGGATCTGCCATGAAGAAATTCTTTCATTTTGGATGAGAACTCCTCTGCAAACGCTTTCAAGCTGCGCTCTTGATTTTACTGCCCTGATGCAGTGTTACGATATCGCCTCGTGGTCTTCAGTTGTCGTCATACGGTATTTGATGTACAGGGTCGTCTTCCTACGCTCACTGGCCTGTGTCGCATAAGTCAGCCGTATCGCTATGTCAATCACAAAGATAGGAAATGCACGGTCTTTATTGAGCCTGCATGTATCCATTTCATAGACGATGACTGGCGGCATGCTGGAATCTACTAGAATAATGATTACTGAACACCGACATTCAAATGTTTCAAGTTAACAATCTCACATGTTCATATACATCGTCAGCTCATCTATGAGTTAAGTTTCTTTCACATTCTGTGTGTTTCGTTGTCATAAAACATCTTGAATAATTTGTGGATCACACTCTCATAAAGTGTATTCCTTTTATTTAGCACTTTACCATAGGCGAATCGAAAATCTTGGATCCACCTATGCTAACCTAGGTCCCCAAACCGTGTAAAGCAGTTTTTAGTCAAGGTCCACTGAGAGAGAGAGAGGTTAAAACAAACTATGTCCATTTTAGCCGCCATAAATGACCAGCATTGGATTACTGGGGCCCTATTCTGTCCAAAAAACATGAGACAAAGACGAAGCGTTTTTTTCTATACTTGGAATTTAAGCTTTTGTCAGCGTCTGGAAGTGTCACATACTAAAACTAGATCGGCATGCTTTGACTCACAGTCTTGAGAATAGTCAAGGAGTATTATTGACTAAAGCCAGGTCGGTATTCCATGCACTGACTCGGGGCGTGACATTGGTCTATACATAGGCGAGTTTCAGAGATGATAGTGAAACAACGTTGAGTGAAACAATTGGAGGCAATTTTTAAAGTTTCCGTTCCTCTATTTGATGACTAATGTAGTAACTGGCGGGTTCGTCTCGCCCTTCTGATGAAGTTGTTGATGTTGTTGCAGTGCAATGGAGTTGGCGATGTGTTACATACACTTCAAGCCAACCGGAAGAGATGATGGTGTCTTGTAGTCGACATCAAAGCGTTCCCGCGTCTCGGCAGTATCGAGGTATGCCGAGATGGCACGAGAACACACTGTTGCACGAAGTAAGATGCAATCGACAGTCGCATCATTTAAGGTTACCAGGTTCTTGCACGTACGTCTTGTGTCTTATAGAAAACACTCACCTGGGACTTTTGGTGCGGTCAGTAATGACTTGTGCAGCCGGTTATCCAGATTACGCTTTGGTGATGTCACTTCGTGAGGTTTAGACGTCTCAGAGACGGCATCTTGGGAGTTTGTGCAGTCTCTATACTTTGTAAATGGTATTCCAAAGACCTTCAGATTCAGAGCCTTGAAGTGAGGTTGTCTAGCATTCTTTCAAGCCACTCATGCTGTTCAGTTGCTGAAATACTAGTACATGTATATGAAATGGAGAAATTATCATTGCTTATGCCTTAGGAAGACCCGAGCAGAGAGGAGTATCACAGAGTAAGTTAAGGTTCAAGTTTCTGTGCTTTGCCTTGGGCCTTTTGTCATGAAAATGTCAGGATCACCCGCTCGCATTTGTGTAAATAGTTTGAGAATCAAAATGATATTAATATATTACATTTTGCTGATTCGTTCAGACAATTCCGTTTGGCCTTGCATTTGAGCCTAGCTGGCCTTTTGGTCCTTAAAACTGCTAATATTAACGGGCGGATCTAGGATAGGTGTGAAGGAGGGAGGGGCACAACGTGGTCCATGAACGATACCATTTTCTAGGGGGTCCGACGGCATGCTCCCCGGGACAACTGTGATAATAAACATGCAACATGGAGCCATCTTAGTCCTTTTCACGAGTTACAGTAATATATTTTTTAGGCTGATTTGATGTTACCATAGCATAGGGCGAGTTAACCCCCACCCCACTCCCGGGGTCCCTGCCTGTATTTATCCGTCTTACCGAGCCCTTGATCAAGGCGATAAGCACATCGACCTGTGAAAAATACATGTAGGTCCTTTCATTTCTCCAATGACACTTTCGATTAATTATATGACCGCGATTGTAGAAAAAGACTTGACTCAGTCAAAACAATTTGACGTGGACAAGCTTTTGTTAGGGGAAGACATACTCCCATTTCCCATAGCATTGGTTATATTTATAATGAATTCTTTAAGTAGTCCATGTTAAGTCTAAGACCACTTTGTTACAACAGATGTACAGATGGACGGAAGTCCAGACCTCAAACACGAGGGTCGGGATCCGGTTTGGGTAAAGGTATCGATTACGGGACGTGTTTACGGGAGAGGGTCTGCATTTCCTTCCCCCTAATATCCCCTTACCCTTCTGGCCGGCTTGTTTCTTCTAATAACAATTTAGGTGTTAGATATCCACCACGAGTGATAACTATCGGTTTCGATTATTTAGACAAGCGGTGATTTTCAACAGACCTGCCGAATGTTCATTTAAATATTTTGACAGGTACTGAGTTGGATCAGTTCATTTATGTTGCCATACCTGTCACTGTAGTATGTTATCAGGGAAGTTCGATACGTGTAATTAAAGATATTGTTTCATCCCCACTGAAATCTACATCGCTACTTCCGGCCTCCACCTGCCAGATACGTCCTCATTGGACAGAGGTAATCACATGATAATAGGTTCGCAGCGAAGCATTTGGTGCGGGACTGTGACGGTCAGGGTTTAATCACAAGGAGACAATATTTGGAGGATCTAAATGAAAGTAAAATTCGGAGAGAATGGCAACAGAGAGTTCTCAATTGCAGTATTTGTCCGCGTTCTCTACCCACTAGCCGGTAATTAGTCCGGGCTTGTCAAAGCTGGTTGAGGGCAGACGACATGTTTTAATGTCCATTGTTAGTGTTGGATGTCTGTAAACGCATGTGACATGTCTGTGACACAGGCAGTGATTGTCAAACATTTGCCGAACTAGCCGGACAGAAAACTTGACAACTCACGAATGCCCTCTAGGCGCGCTCTCTGACAAATCAAATTCCCAGTAAAACAAAGAAAATCAGAAGGTCATTATTTCAAGTCCAATTTCAGATGCTCCTCTGGCACGTTTGCTCGTGCAGGCGGCGACATGGTGCCACCAGACATCCACCGATCCACGACCGCGCATAAGAACGTCAAGTGTACCTCAAGCAAACTGACAAGCAGTTCGTCAACTTTGGGTCTATAACTTATAAATGAAAAGAAGATATTGATACCAAACAAGGTTTTCAGAAGAGTCACATCATTTAAATATTAAAATTGGGTCATGATCTATCGTGTGTTAACTGTACCCATCTCGCGCACGCAAACACATCTTCGCCCTGCCCAGTCAGAGCAAACTGATTTTGAACAAGATATTTATTTGATAATATATAATGAATATAATGTATTCAGTCAAAACACTGGCAGCATTGAAGTTTTATTACGAACCTGAGAACGTATAACACTTCAAGAAATGTAACTGTCATTGAGGGCAGAGATGGAAGAAAGCGTTACTCCTCTAGAAGTACTTTCCTTTATTATCCGTTCACAAACGTCACTCGCAACAGAGTAGGAATGGGTTGCCTTAAAACGTAGACCAAAGACAATGTTCAATTTTATATGCCTTGACTCAGGTTTCCCTTTTTTTAAAGATAATAATGAAATAAATAATGACACGAAGTTAACATGAAGCTGTTGATGTTTCGACATGAAATGCCAAGTCGAGAAATAATGAATTCGGTGACTGAATTGAATTGAAAATAACGATATATTCACATGAATGTATCATAGGGTTTGGATGTAACATCCTGATGCTTCACAAAGAATTTCCCGGGGTCGTGACAAAATATATGCGTCCAAAGACATATCACAAGGTTTTACTTGCGTGTCGAGGTATTTATACCAGCCTAAAAATGTGGTTGCCTCAGGCTGCGGAGACTGGTATCCCGTCTACAGTTTACGCTCTTAGTTTAAAATAGACTGGTATTTTGCTTGAAATCGACACAAAATCTTGCGCCCAGGTATCGAATCAAAACAAGTGAGTCCTATAGATATGAAACAAATGCTTTCATATGTGCCCATGGCTATTGTCCAAGGTAAATGAAGCTCAGGTTTTGGAGACAGTGCGTATTTTCTGGGTATTTACTCATGCAGTTTAGGATATGGATTTAAATAAAGCTTGAAGGTACGTCACTGAGACGCCATCGAGACGTCAGGATGTCGACACGCCCTGGGCAAATATGTCCGATTAAGTTTAGCTTCATTGAGAAACTTTAGTCTTGTTTTCCGGACACTGTAACGCACCATACGAAAATAAGAGACACTTATGCATACTACAAAATGGAATGTTTGTGCGATGCTTGTCGCGACAAGACAGGGATAACCGCCTCCGCCCAAAGTTAATTTGATGTTTTATGTTTATATGATGTAAACGGCAGACAACACAATAAAGTGAATTATTTTAAATTTAAATTATTTTAAATAATGCTGAAAGAAAGTTAGCAATAATAACGTACTAGTTGAAGAGAATGGAGACGTTTGGGATGTGGTCGATGGCGCGATATCCCAAAAGTTTGCGAACCTCTGTTCCTCTGGACGTGTGTCTCTAAATGCCCCCCCCCCCCCACCCCGTTCCTTCACTGGGTTTGGTTTACGGTTTACGTACTAGGAAGTCCCAGCAGTATATCAAAGTTTAATATCCGTTAATGGGTTTCCCACAACGCTGTGATAGGGCGAGGCCAGACATTTCATTAAGAGAATTAAGCAGCGCAAAAAGCTATTTTGAGTGTAGGTATTAGCTGCACTGAAACACAGGCAGCATTTAAATGAAATTACCAAACATGCAAGAAACCTCGTTAGCTCTGTAACATAGCGTGCACGCTCGGCAAAAACATGTAATCTAATTTCACCAGCTTGTTCAATCATATATATATATATTATCGGGGTACATTCATGCACTTTCTTTCATAGCCGTATGTAGAAAATGTGCAAAAGTCGTCCTTCACTTGCAGTCGATGGGAACACATCTGAGATAAGACCGTGAAGGAGTTATCATTGTGTCTATTACGTCACGCTGCTCCGTCCACTTGCCTAAATGTCTTCAGTTCCAGTATTGTGATAAACATTCGTTTACAATGTCGGAGGGAGCCCGTCTAGACTTCAAACATGATGTTTCCATTTCTTTCGCTTCTCAGACACTTGATATTTCTTAAGATATCATTGTTTGTCTGTGGTATAACTATCTAAAGACGATGAGATATGTTTTTTTAATTTAAAAATGCTGACTGCTGATTCTCAACGGTCGCCAGGTCCGAACAAAATGTGCAAACTATTTCTGAGCAGGTACAAACAAGATGGCTGGAATGATATATACTAAGAGTTTTACGTAAGATTTTTAAAAACAATTGTTTCGATTGCATAAGACTGTAATGTTTGTTAATCTATTTAGAGCGGACCAGTGCAGTTAATGTTTGAGCGATGTTTACCAAGGTCTGTAAGGGAATGCTGGAGCCTGTTGCGATTATCCAAAGACGATTACGAAAAACAGACATACGTTCCTTTTAGTGAGTCTGTAATACAACTTTGAGAGAATTACCAATGATCTTAACGGTTTCGTAGAATGAACTCTGTTTTCTTCACTAATTAATCAACACTCGTGTCGTTATTACTTTCTACGATAAAATATAAAACACTGCAAACTCATTCTACTGTAATCTGTAATAAACGATTTTAACCATTTGAGTAGTCGATACCGATTCTGAGCGTATTGTTGATGCCATATGAGAGTCACTTTTGAGTAACGTTTTAACACATTTCTGCATTGTCCCGAATCGACTAGCTTTATAGGGGCGTGCAATAACTATAGTGCGTACAGAATAGAGGAGAAAATAATATTTCTCTGGAGGAAGTTTCTTTTCTGGCCGTGTGTCATCCACAGAGAGTTGGTTATCATACACTTCGAGGAGGTTCATATTTGTATGCTCTGAATTTTGACAAAAGCCTGTATTCTGAAAGGTTTGAAGATGTTGAAATAGAAAGCGTGTTCGTTTTAAAGTGAATCCTAGTTTTAAAGGAGACTATCGTGTCTACATACAGAGGTACATGTATATATTTGGACCTTTGTCAAGGCTCTGACTCAAGGCAAAGACAACTGAACATCTTATCCTTCAGAGGATACTCATCTCTACTTGAGTCTGCCTCGAGCAAAGATATAGGAAGGAAATATTAACCTACCTCTTCTTTTACATATATTTAAGTAACTTAACATACTCGAAATCCAGGGTATAATGACTTCGCCAACGGTCATATACCCTGGCATCACTCCTATTCACGACGATCGTCTCGAAGCGGGCGTTTTGACCAATCAGTAAAGCTTCCATAGCAAAGTTTTGCGGCCAATCATGTGACGCTTCTCTCCTAACACTCGGCGAAGTAAAGACGTTATGTGTTTAAATTTATCCAGGCTACTTCTCGTGCAGTGAATGCGACATTTCATTGGTTGTCGATATTTAGCAGACTTGGACTTTCCATATACACAAAACGACTGGACAATAGGAGTACATCCAGGGTTTCTGACCTTTGCGAAGTCATTACCCTGGATTTCGAGGATTGATAACTTAGTAGCCTTATGGGGTCCTGGCAAAAGTCTATAGTAAACTGATTAGCATTGTCCAGATTATACGGAGTGTATTAACATTAAAACTGATATAACCAGATCAGATCAGAAGGTAATTGGACTCTTAAATCAAGCCAGGACAGTCGGAATTAGAATTATTTGTTTAAGATTCCAATAAGAACATCTTGTCCGCGGCCATCTTGGCAGTAAATCACATGAAAAGACACGATGAAAACTGGTTATATGAGAGAACATCGCTAACGACTTTATTATTACCTTGTTGCTAGAATCCGGGACCAAATCAGGACTCGGCAAACAGTCTTCATTACCTGTAAATTACAAGCGACAGGTAACAAATGGGTACTAAAACATATAGCGAGATAGATCTGGGTAGCGGGGGCGATGATGTGCTTTTGTGCGTGTGACTACGTTCGTTTTCTGGCGAGTTCATGGTGTGCAGGTTCAGTGGTCCGAAATTACCATCTAGTTATAAATGATTAATTTCACTAGATCTCTAGCAACTTATATTAGTCAACATGAGGTTTTCGACACTTCTTCTTCCTCTTCTTCTTCTTCTTCTTATTATTATTATTAGTATTAGTATTATTATTAGTAGTAGTAGTAGTAGTATTATGTCAGTAGTAGTAGAAGTGGTAGTGTAGTATCATATATCTTTATTCAGAGTACGAAGGTCACAGGCCCATATAATTTACATTGTAATGCTATATATAGACAGGTAGTAACAGCTCAATGTAATAATTATTGTAAAGTTAACAACGACTTACTCAGATCATGTGCATTAGATATAAACATACAGACAGACAACAAAAGATCATAACAACTCGTGTTAGACAATAATCTATTAGATTTGTATATTGTTGGTGTCATATAGATATCGCGAGGTAAATATGTATTTCTTAATTCTGCAAATAGAGGACATAAAAGCAAAAAGTAGTACTCATCTTCGACATCAGTGTTACACAGTGGACATGTCCGTCTAGCACTGTCCCGATTCTGTCATCTACCTTCATTATTTTTAAGCTTTAACAGTGGTAGTAGTAAAAGAAGTAGTAGTAAAAGTAGTTGTGCCTTCGTACGACGTATCGTAAGTTTAAGAATAAGATTACAATTATTGACGACCCGGGTTAAAGTTGAACCCATGCCGTCGGTCCTTAAACCGGTACGCTGTAACCACTGCGCTACCCATGACCAATAAATCGAGTATAAAATCTGGAACGATTTAATTTAGTTCACCACATGACCTATGACATGTTATTCGTCACTACCCAGTGACCGGCGTTCAGTATTCATGTAAACCTGATTAAAGCAAATACGTGACAGGTACACAGAAACATAAAAAGCTGCCGGCGACCACCCTAGAGAATTAATGCCGACTAAACTTGTGCCTTTGTTTTTACTTTGACGGAGGTTTCAGCACGTTAAGTCACATGCACGCCAGGCAACTCCTAAAAGAAAGCCCGTCTCGTGGCCCCGTGTTTATCTTGTACGTATTTTAAGCTCTCGGGATACCGCCGCTAATGAACATGCCATTTTAACCATAAAAGTTTACGTCTGACATCCAATTTGGAATGCAAAGCACCTCTTGCGTAAGGGCGGGAAGGAGACGGATGAAGAGACTTGCCCAAGAGGCCGCCATGATCACCCCCCCCCCCCCCCCCCGTTGGGTTGCTGATATGACTGACATAGAATTTGACATCGTATATGCAATATGTCAGAGATACCTGAAAAAAGGGGAAAAGGAAGAACGAAATGAAAGTATTCACCGTTTTCGCCATATTGACTATGAAAG
Source organism: Diodora aspera (assembly GCA_031471655.1). NCBI lineage: Eukaryota > Metazoa > Mollusca > Gastropoda > Lepetellida > Fissurellidae > Diodora > Diodora aspera. The sequence goes on from JAUELE010000008.1 coordinate 53,366, forward strand.
CTTAGGTTAGTGAAAGATTTCTATTCTTTCTGAGCGATACAGCTACTCGATGGAGAGCCAGTTATAATACTCTTAAATTAATGCCTTAAATCATAATATTACTAGAACAGTAGGTCCTCTCCAAATCATAGGCCTATGCTAACCGCCCATCCCTGCCTCGTTCTGGTCTGCCCTACGTATACACTTTTCGTAATCCTTAGTATCTTTCTTTTTCCAAAAACGTTGTTTAGAAAGAATTTAAGGATGTCCCTATTTACGAAAGTTTCCGATAACAGTTCCCATCCTGTTGTAGAATACACCAGAATCTCTCATTTGCATTGGGCTTTAAATAACTACCGAGTTTCGAAGCAACACGTAATCTCAATGAGAGCATTCCAGACATCTGAACATAAATGTTGCTAGAAAACATATAAAATCTGGGATGCAGCCTCGCGCGTGCACAGAGGAAACGTTCTGTATAACAAATGATTACATTTAACTGCCAACATTTAATCTTCATCAGCTCTCTATTCCCAGAAACGCGTGAAGCATGTTGAAGTTTCACGATGCAATCCGAGTGTACGGCTGTTCTCAAACACCGGTTATAGACCCTAACTGCTTTTCCCATGAAAAACTAATACCAATATTTTCGAGTTAATGAAATCTGTGTATGAGAATTGCTACACAAATTTAATTTCCTCCTGTTCCTCTTCATAACGAAATATTCCCCAAGGACTGAAATGTTTCTGTTCTGATGTCCAAGCGCGTGTCAGAGACAGGTATCAGCCTATGGGGTCGTGTAAGGTTTCCTTCTAATCGCCGATAATTGGCACTTTTTTCTGTCTACTGCCTACCATGTCGTCGGTCCCTCCTAATGGCGCCTGCCCCCTCTCGACAGCAATAGGGGTCGGTCAGGGGGCATAGTCCCTCCGCGCCATATTATAGCCAGGAAGTGACTTCATCCGGGTTCTGCTCCAACGGTCTTCGTCGCCATTGATTTTCCGTGACGCAGCACATTTCACGGCTAAATTGCTTCTTTCCACGTCCAAATGATGCCTTTTCACGTGGAGAGTGATATGTACCTAAAGAGTCTTTAGTGTACGCCTGCGCAACTCCGACAAACAGTTGCGTTGCCTGTGTAATTTGAACATTTGAAGCTGAAGAGCCACTTTTGAAGTAATAGACTGCAAATCACGTTGAAAGAGTGGACGCTTGTTGCTCTTACAGCCGAGAACATCCAATATAAAAACGAACTTAAAGCATAATTTCCAGAAGGACATAGTTTTCTTCAACTAGAAACTTCAGTTTACTCATAATTGCCCTTCTGTGTATTTATTTCTCATTTTTAAGCATTCAGTTGATTTTTTGAAAGTCTAATTTGTCTGTAAATTTTGTTTGAAAGGTTAAAAGGAAAACATGTTCTTAAGTCAGAGAAATCAGTGTCATGTTTTGAGAATACAGCATACATTTCTCAAACTCTCGTAAGCCAAATGCGCACTAAATCAGCTCCCACAATCAAGTGAAAACATATGGAAAAGCAGGCTAAAATGAACTTGGAATAAGACGCCAACTTTGAAAACAGTCGACCCTCTTCCTAATAGACTTTTATAAAGACCATGTGAGCAGCAAAATTAGTGTCATCTTACTCTATATTACACTGCTTTAGCTTGTCTGTCTCCCAGACCCTAGAGAATACAAAAAGAAACGGAGCCTACCCAAGTCTAGATATTCAGCAAGTCTATGAATCCTCGGCTCTATTTCTGATTTTATTATTTGGGTTTTCTTGTTTTGGCATCATGAACATAATTTTGTAGATAAAGCTTAATTCTGGGACTAAATGTTAGTCTATGCTTTAGCCTGTCTCAAGTACTCTCGTGAAAGGAAATCTATACCTGGAGGAGTAATTATTTCTCCCTCTCCCCTTACATCTAAATCACGAGTTGTACACTACTTGAATCCTGACAAAAGCTTGTTTTCCTGAATAAAAAGTAGTTATTCTTATCTTGTCCGGTCCAGAAGTAAGTACATTCACCAGATCCGAACATTCCTTATCAAGAAACGCCTATATATTCCTTATTTTGCCCCGACCTTTGCTGTTATTGTTTAAGTACTTAGGTTAAGATAGTAACCCCTGCTTGTTTGACATTCCTAATTACACATATCTCTTGTAGCGTCATGTAATTGCAAAGTAGAGTCCCAAGAACGCTTCAAGATTAACCATTGCCTAACAACGAACCTTAATTGACAGGCGTATCTTATCTGAAACGAGGTAACAGTAGTTGGCAATTGTTTGTCAAGCTATTACGGCCCAGGTGTGTTGAACCAAGACAGGACCTAGTCTGACATCTATATTGACTGGTTCATGTGTTATGTATGTTCGAGGTGATACGATTCCATGTGCTTGGACTATGCTTTACTGTGGTCATTTATACTGACCATGAAATATAAATGTTGATCGACTCCTGTAATCTTCGTACGGGCAAATGGCCACATTGACCTATATTTCCGTATTAAACACCCTAGGTCTTAAGGTCAGAATTTTTAATGTATGAACTCGATCGAACTCGACTGGATCAATTTCTCTGCCGCCGCGTTAAAGGATACTCTACGATAGGCTATAGTAACAGGAATGTCGTCACAGATGACACATGCAAAAACACAAGTATTGTCAAATCAATGTTGAAATGTAAACCATTAAACTCAGTAACACAAACTTGAAGTTTGAGAATTTTGACGATGAATTAAAACATCGGGACAGATTATTTTAGACTTGAAGATCCCGAGTCGAGGATCTGGAACAGAAGCACGTCGTTTTCTCAGATACTCTGCTCTGCTAAACCTGGGAAGTTTATTCTTCTGCTCTCTCCTAACATATTAAGCTATTGTACTTCAGAGTCTTGGTCAAAGTCTTTCATGAGATCAGGCTGTACAAATTCTGATCGCTTAGAGACGGACAATTCTTTGGTGACCGTTCCCTTCTGACGTTTTAAGAGAGGAGTCATATCTACAAATATGGGGCCATTCTGTGTTTGACGCTGGGTAAAAGAAGTATCATTTATGAATTTGATGATGTCTATCAAGCAAAACTCATGCTATTTGTAGCAAATACGTCTTGACCAAGTATTTACCAAGTAATCTCGTCCGCCTACATGTAGTCATAACACGGTATTTTTCTTCGTGTTATTATGGTTTCCGACCTGCCTGTCTCGAATAGAATAGTATCAAAAGTGCTATTTCCAGGAGTATTAACTCTAATTTACTTAATGTAATCGCGTTTGTATTGAATGGAGTGGGAGACTGTTCCCAGATGTATTGAGATTAATGACAATGTGTCGACAGTGAGTGTCGTATATCCGACGTATGATGATGACCTTTGGTCACACTCCAAGCTGTTTTGCCCTCAGCTCAGTGTGAAGTAGTTTTGTGAATGTTCTCCCCTACACAATGCACATCGACGGAGGACTGGTAAAACAGAAAGTACTGTTTTCACTTTTCTTCTTACTTCATTGACAACAAGCTTCAATGTGCTTCAATGATTTCCTAAAATATAATGTTATTCTATCTCTGGATATTCTTCAGAGTCCAACACTACAACAGAAACTCATCTTACTTTATGATACTTTACTGGTCCTAAATCAGGACAGATAGTAATGGAACTGTATTTAAATACTTTCTCTTTCGATGCTAGTTACATCTATTTATATAAGTTGGCAATCAACGCACATTGACTGATAGTCTGTCTCCCAGACCGTAGAGCATAGAAAGAAAACGGAGTCTGCTCAAGTCTAGATATTTAGCAAGTCTAGGAATTCAAAGCTCCAGAAATCAGGAATATCTCTGGGTTCCTTTTCTGATTTTATTAGTTTTGTTGGTATTATGAACATAATTTTGTAGATTAAGCTTATTTCTGGGACTAAATGTTAGTCTAATTGACTGAGCAAAGTAGGCTTTCGCTTATCCTGGCCCGAGAGCGGCAGGATGGAATTAAGGTATAAACATGGGTTCTGTGCATCGTGTCGGGTCATCCTAATGTTCCGCCTTCTACGTGTCCAGTTTGACACTGATGAACGAGGATTGGATCGGCAAGAGGCAAAGTTTGTATACAAAGTCAAAACAAGTCATTAAACCTGGACGTGCGTCCCAACATCTACATCATCAACATCGCTGTTTGGCATCGATCTGCTCAATGTTCCGCCCGATTGATGAATGCTACATGTCCTGCTGATGGATCAGTATGTCTGTGTTGCTCCTCCCTCTGCGAGCAGACCCTTCTAACCCCTCTCTGGCCCTAATAACGGCTTCCCTGATACACGATCTATCAGGCCAAACTGGGACCCTATTCAAGAAGCCAGATCTAGCACTGATGAAGTCCTTCTTGAAGGCTCTTGGTTTGACGGTCAAACTGTTGATACTTCTGCAAAGAAAACGGTGTTTAAGGCAATGCTTTAAGTATATGTGTTCTTGTAAGACGTTACATTTTAATTACCTTCACCTATCTTCATTAACGAGAAAGCATTAACCTCTCAATTTCACACTGAACACGTCCCGATTTATTACTTCAACATTTAAACATCTTCGCACAACGGGATGACGAATACGTATGTACAGTTTGCCGAAGTCTACTTGAAGCAGTTTCCAACTTACAAACCTGTTACACACGTTATGATGCCAACTGTATTTCATTTATACACGTCTCTTCAGATCTCTAGCTGACTCTGTTCACTGCGAGCAGCAATCTGACCTGACTTTGCCTGACAAAACCTGTGTCATTGTTTCACTCGAAAGACTTGGCCAGTTATACAATTGCGCGTTTACAGGAAAGCTGATTGTAAATTTAACAGAAGAGGCGCGAGGCTCATTTCAATAAATTTATACTTACGGTACTTGAACATATATATGAGACAAACAATACATACTGCATGAATCTATACTTGCTTATACCAAAGAACATCATATACTAGACTGATACCTGTCTGTAAATCAAAACTTGTACTTTTCATATTCCTGGACTACCATGATTATACTTCAGTTAGCCAACATATATTATAGGAATGATAATGATCCTATATTGATATTTAACACGCGGGTAGCGTAATACTACAAGAAAATGTTGAATTTACTCCTCAATCAAGCTCTCCACAGCTATTACTAGGAAGAACGTTCAATACAGAAACCCATTTCCTGCTGTGACTAGAACTCTTTATATCATACACCAGAGTTGGGGCACCTTGCACATGATGGAGTGACACTGGAACGGCTAAGTGCCTGGGCTTACATGGATGAGTCTGTTTCACGTAGACGAGATCAAGTTTGAGCTTGATTTATACTTCAGTTCTCTGTCCCCATTAGGCCCATCGCTCTTACAGTAAAGGAACTTGTGATGTCTGGATTCGGATATTAGACTGGAGTTTGGTGGGAGGTGCGACGTCTTGGCTTGCGCTATCTTCAGTTCCTGAACAAGCCAGCAGGCTCATTAAGAGACATGGTTGTTCTGTGTGCAATATTTCACCGGCAACAAACTGGACGTAATCACGCAGTCTGGAACTGTATCAAATGTAACGACATGCTTCCTGATAGACTCGACTTCCATTAGGATGGGTAATTTGCTCTGCATTCTGACCCAGCCAGGTTATTATTGAAAAAGCCCAACACTTCGTTTTTTAAAATATCAATTTTTCCCATTTCTGGTTATAACTTCGTGAGATCATCAAAAGAGAAAGGGTTCTCTTGTAAAGGCAAACAGATTTTCGATATTAAAAAGGACTGCATTTAAAATTCTTTCGACAGTTCATATGAGGAACATGCTGAGAATAGGGCTCGCCGGGCCGATAAAACATGGCGCATTTGCTCTGCGTGGATGAATACGAAAATTATGACCGTAATGAGATTAAATGTAGAAACTTCATTCCAGTTTACTGTCAGAGCATTCATTCCGCGGGGCTATGCTCTTTGATGATGAATTGACGAGATCATATGATCCAATCATCCAGGATCACCTCCACAGACGAGAGGTCAGTTTAACCGTCTCGGTCCCTACATTATACCAACTTCCATAAACTGGCTAGAAGTTGATTATGTTTACACTCCAGTAAATGTTTTACCCTCACGGGATCCTAGTCCGCAAAAACCGATAAGAAGATTTATTTTTCGTTTTGTGGTTCCAGATAATGGTATTGTTGTAGCAGTTTACGACAGTAAACCAACATGCTCCGCCATTAGTCGTAGTAACACGGACGGTCTCCAGTAGACGCAGATATGATGGATGGCTCCCTCGGGTTACTCGTGCCGGCTTATTTCGTGGGGCTAGGCAATTTACATCGCAATTTAATCCATGTAATTTGCACAGTATATGCACCGAGTTTAATTGCTGTAAATTAATAGCATTGCACTCCATATATAACACACATTGCACGGGGATTATTCTACAGAAATGGTTTTACGTTCATGTTACAATGAAGACCTAAATGTTACCTGTTAATGTTAATTGATTAACAAACCAAACCAAGTTTGGCATCAGTGATAAAACTCATGAAGAAAGGGTGTTAAGGTGCATTTTTGTAAAACGGAAGGCTACAAATCTTCAATGCTATCTCTTTTTATATAACTGTTTTAATAGTATATAAACCATTTCGTTAAACTAATAAAAACATTCCTCTTCAGCCACACAATAATCTGCAAAATCAGTAATCAATTTGTATGAATTTGTCAAGCCAAGTTTTGCGAAACATTGCATGTAACAAATCCGCTTCTTTAAAGTATTTTAGTCAACAACTCTGGAACTTTGACGGATACTCCTTGTGACTGATGCAGCCTGATTTTATTCGAGTGTAACTTGGCCAAATAACGAAGATATTTAATTTAGTCACAATATATTCTCTTTATAGAACCACAGACCTAAAAGCCAAAAGCCTAAAAACTTGAACCATTCCTTTAGAAACATATATAGAGACTTGAGCAAGAAAGATTTCTTCTCCAGGAATAAATTCCCTCTCTTGGTTTGAGCAGAGCCATAGGATGGTCATAAAAAGGCTTTCCTGTTTATTAATTGTCTAACCATTCTTGTTTACTACAGGCATGAGATTTTGAGGTACTGGTCTTGGCAACAGACTTCAAACGGAGAATTAATGTTAAAAGTCAGCCCCCCCCCTGGTTCCATCCAACCTTTGTTTTAAATTTGGATGGCTGTTTAAATACTTACAGTCATAATCTAAAATCCAGACTGACTTTCTTTGTTCATTGTAAAGGTATCTTTTAATCAAACCTTCGAGCGCGGTATTCTATGGAAGAAATGTCGAATTGTTTTTGTAAGGTTGCTACCCAATATCTGTAGCCAGATGCAATTTCTGTTTTGTGCCTCTATCCGACTTGCGTATCTCACATTGGAAGAAAGATTAGCGGATTAAACGGACGATTTGCTGAAATATGTTCGTGTGCAATTGCAATATCAAATGTGACAGGAGGTGAACCAGACGAGAAAAGCAAACTGTTATCACAAAGTTGGGTATCAAACTCCGACCACCCATGGGGACTCCAGATGACGAGCAGGGGGTCCTGTGCTCTGTCTGTCTCGTGCAGCACGTGCGTCCTGGGTTCGAGACTGCGTGACCATGGCGACGCATTGATTGACAGTTTGACATCGGTTCGTTAGCTCTGAAATTGGTCACAGTTGACATAAGACAAGTTCTGTGATCCACTTCTCCCTCTATTACCGAGTACTCAATTGGAAGAATAAAAAAAACGTGTGGGAATTACGCTAGACTTGCAATAAGGCTTGAATGAGTGACCAAACTGCTATTTTCACCTAAACAGTAAACTATAGCGAATATTGCATTTCTTTTCGTTCAATTTTTCAAATTACTGTAAAAATAAATGTAATTTCAGTTGCTCCAAGACAATACTTATAGTTCACTTTAGTTTTAAATTGAAGTTTTAATGTGCAGTTTTAAATGTTTCAACATTTTCAAAATGTAAAACCAACATGAATTCCATTTTTTTGCAATAGTTTCAGGGGAGCATGTATTAATGATGAATGTTGATAATAATTTCAAACCTTCTGAAGCATAGTACATTGGAAACTGACAGTCTGAACACCCTACAAACTATCTGAACAAGATTCACGATGTCACCTGAACACCCTACAAACTATCTGAACAAGATTCACGATGTCACCTCAGAAGGGTCACAATTACGAAATCTGTTTGTCACATTTCACGAGCGCGCTGACTGGCAGTATATTCTTAAACGTTCAGAAAATATGTTCAGGTATAAATATTAATAACATATTAGCATAACGTTGTATATATATTACGCAAACATTGGGAAACACATCAATCTTTCCAACACCATCCTTAATGTTTCCTTCGCTCTTGTTCTTGTTTTCAAAGCTGGTTTATTTATGTTTTTCAAAAAAGTGCATTGACATGGCACTATGCACTACAAGAAAAGCGAGTGTATGGTCGTAAATGTGTTTGAGTAGATGAAGATCAGACATGACTGGTTCTGTGTGTGACAGCAACTGAAGCCATGTCAATCAGACAGACAGATCCTTCGTCATAAACATATACCAGAAATTCCGACCTCTTCGTCTACATCCAAGCGTCATCTCAATGGCGATTTTATCTTATTCTGTCATCTTTTCGGCCAACTGTTTCTCAAATAAACAAGTCAAAGCCAAATTCTTTCACGAAATATGCAAATCATAAAGTGGTCAGTCCTGCACACATACAGGACTTAACTTCGGGTCATTGTCGTAAAATAAATATCATCTTTCTTCGTTCTCAGACATATGAACTCCACTCTCTGAAGTTTGTCTCTTCAAAAGTGGAGATAATTCAATTTGATAACCACTTTTACGACATATGCCGCCTTCCGTCTAAATTTATTGTTGTGAGCACCGATTAAGATCGGCTTTTCCGTGGGTTGAAATCTTTCTACAGGTGCCATAGTGTTGTAAGCGGCTTTGTCTAGATAATGTCTTATACCGAGTTGTATCTCACTTAAACACATGTATATACACATCCACAAATAATATACCGCCGTAAATAACATCTGAGAGATGTGTTGGTAGTTGCGTTACTTATGTTATGCCCAGAACCTTTATTTCATAAAATGAAACCATTATTGAGAAAGTTGGTATATTTATAATTGCAATAGCTTTCACAGTCAGAATATCCGATAAAATTGAAATGATTTAGTAGTTTTGTACTTGAAAACTGAACTTGGACAATCATCATGTTATTTCATGAACTGGTGATATTTAAAAAGATTTTCTTGGCATCTTGTCAGATCTGAGCTTGCGTTTCAATATTCTGTTTTCTCAATTTCTGACGGTTAGACTATCATGTATTTAGTGCCAACGTTTCTGTCTAAAATTGAAACTTAATTTCAAATTTCAAAATTAAATTAAGAAACGCTATCCTTTGTCACATAACTTGCCAAGAACTGCTCGAGAGACATCTTATCTATCGTTGGAAAGGGGAGATAATTCTTTCAGTTAATTAAATCTCGATTTCATCTATAGTTTGTGTCATATATCTTCTTCTGTGTTTATTCCCAGAACGTTGTTGTTTATATGTATTGTAATGGCAGTTCAAGGATGCCATACGTTTAATTATGTCACTTACACGCTGTTGATAATTATCTTGCGTTCTTTATTGATTACGGTCCACTCAATGTGGCAGCAAATGACCGCACGTGGCGCTGATAGGGAATGAGAAAAAACACTACTTGGTACAAGTTTTGGGCAATTGCATATGAAGACGTCCATTAGCGTGTAGAATTAACGGTATCTTTCAACGTAAGAGCTTTGATAATAAAGTAACAAAAGCAAATTGTCTGAAGTTTCAAGGTATGTTAAGGTTCCATGAAACAAGACGGCGTCAATGGTAATACGAAAACATCAAATATGAAAAAGATACGAACAGAAACGGATATACCGGCGCCGCTTTTACGATAGCAAGCATGCGGACGTTCATTAGCGGGAGAATGGTCGTGAAAAGCAAAAATACAACTAGTTTCAGACACGAACTCTTAAAAAATATTATACTTAATCTATCTGCGAGTTGTCTGGACGGTGTTCGTTTCAGATTTATGTTCTATTTTCGTGTATGATACTCGTGACGTCACGCCCTGTGCTTGGAACAGACTGGTTTACAAATACGTTAGACTTAACAAGCATTTGGAGCCCATTCAGGAAATTGAGCGAGCACTGAATGGCCATCAAACTGTTCACAAAGCAGCAGGGTAATTTCAATTATTTCCTTAAAGCGTCTGTTATTTAGAATCCGCTTAGTTTCGTTATGTAACAACTTCCTACTGTTCTTCTGGCGCCAAATATTTTTCAGAACGCCAAATTGCCCGTTAAATTTTAACTTGTGTAAGGGTTGATAGCTTGAGTCACGTTCGGACATCGTTGATCACAGCACTTACTGCTCGGGGTCTCGCCAAAACTTGGAACAGACATGTAATGAACAAACTCAATGTTAATTTACAATTTAGTTAAACATAAACTGAACTAACATTTCATATTGCTTGAAGGGACATAATCAAAGTTGCGTCTGGATAATCGGTCAAAAACCTAAAATACATACCATTCGCTCTTATTGTA
>JAUELE010000009.1:2657-15281 GCA_031471655.1 Diodora aspera
ACACTCGTTGAAATCCTAGCATCCTTTTGATCAGCTATGACAGAAAGACGTAAAGGAAAATAACTGAAATCATTTAGCATCGTTTCATTTGCCCAGCAGTATAATTTGTTTCTAAAATCAGTGAATTAATTTTTTAATTATAATTAATTTTAACTCTACAGTATACTTTATATTTAAAATAGAGTTTTCAACAAATTCCTTCAGGGTAAATTGGATACACTTAAAGTTTACAATCTTCAAGTATCTCTAAACGAAATCTTCAACACCAATTACAAATACAATGGCACTAGTTTATAATAACAATGTTTGAAGTATTATGTACATAACGTAATATGTAGAACTATATTATCTACAATGATCACTTGAGAGAAGTGTAACAGTTTATAGAAACCAGAATTCTCGCGATGGTTTGAATTGTATATAAAACTCTTATGAACGGAAACACTGCATTACACATATATAGAGAGCGATTTGTTATGAGTGGACCCCTGTCATAAATGTTTACTCATCGAAGCGTCTCTTAGAGAAACCGGATACTCTGGTAGTATAAGGGTGGCGGTCTTTGTAAGCAATGTTTTTCTTCACTTGAGAAAACTTTGCAACATTGGGAAGACGAGCCGTACTCGAATTTGTCTGTTTCTTTAAACACTAATTTGAACTTCTGTTTCCAAACCTATTTCTATTCCTGACACGTGTAAGGTTACCATCAAAACATAAACAAAATTTCACCAGGGCGAGGCTTGGGTTGAACGATGTTTGTAACTTTTGCAGGGCACGACAGGGCCACGTAGAGAGCCCCAAAACGTATGCATATTGAGATCTTATTTTAACAACTAAGGAAAACATTTCACGAATTAGGACTAGGTGGGAAAATCTGTGTACAGAAGGCATCGTCGTATAGTAGTCTGAATTAAAATAATCATGTTTTCGTTGATAGAATAGAGAAATCTACTAATATATTAGAGATATTGTAGGAGTATTAAACGTTAACATATTTAAAACATTTATAAAACAAATTTAGTATTAAAATGTGAACAAGAGGTTGATTTAACTTACCCTTAGCGTGAATAATAATAATAATTATTATTATTATTATTTTTTAGATAATTTAACTATATTCTTGCTCTTCGACAAAATGTCTTGAGCACAAACCAGAGAATTATGTTTTACAATACTGAGCGAATTTAAATATTATCAAGATTACTTGAGAATATAAACAGGCACAATAAAAAAATTAATAGTGGTAGATGAATAAACTGATTTATCAATTTCAGAACTCGGAGGAAGTCTATTTCTTACATAGTGTAGGCTTTAAGGTTACCGCACATGAAGATGAACGCTCTGTAACCATCAGCTGTCATCCGTGAAAAGCAAACAAGAATCATATTCACACGGTGTTTTGGTAAGAATCATTCATACTTTACCGAGGGCACAGAGACGAATCTTTTAACGACTCTTTCCATTCATTTTTTCGGCCAATAACAACCTCTTCAATGAATCTTTCCGTGTTTTCAAGATAATGAACCATCGACCACACTAAGCTGTCATTCCCTGGTGTGGATTAATAAAGAATTTACGACAAAATATGAAGTTATGGAATGTTGGTCAATGTTTTTCTCCGAAACAAGCCCAGATGTCTGGATGTGAACTGTGCAGATCTCTCTTGCATTCAATTCAATTGACTCCAACTCGGTTTCCGATCAAGGTTCAAGCTTGCTGCTTATGACAATAAATGACTGTAACTATTTCATTACGTGCTGTTATTTTAGTGTCGTGGAGCTGAAAAGGGCATCACCTATTTTCAGCGATTAGGTGTCCCCCGAGAGACCCTCCCAAGCTATCGCCCACCTTCCACAAAGGATTGTTTCTCTGGCGACTTTCAGAATCTTCTGATATAATCAAATTCTGCTCCATGTTCTAGCTCTGGTTTTGTCTGCGACTTGGCCTAATAATTCCCTTTTTTCTTTCATACGGGTCACCCCGAGTCGCACTTGATTCAAACTCGACTTCGATTTTTTGCCCGATGTTTTGTCCCATGTATAAAGGCGTCTCCGTGTTTCTGCTATACCCCCAGGCTAAGCCAATAAAAAAAGAGGAACGACTTTTTTTAACGTATATGTATGCTGTAATGTTTTTCTACAAATTGCAATTGCCAAATACAGCGTATAATACACAGCGTGGTTACAACCCGTATGCATCCTTTTTCACTTGGCTTTTGAAATGAGTACCATACTATTTCCCTTGCAACACATCGACAGGGCAAATAGAAACCTCGATTTTTGATCAAGTCCAGTTGTAAGAGTGGTATCATTGGGTCACTGTTCGATGTTATCTCGTTGTGTCAGGGTTCACATTTTTACAGTCTCGTTGTGAAAATATACACACAAATTACATTTGAGAATTAAATATTGCCTTGTGAAATGCCTCTGTTTTTTGACTGTTCAGAAACGAAATGGACGTTAAAACATTCAGCCAAGGGCATCATCACACGTGCTATTTTCCTAACGCCCAACTGACGATATCTAGCTATATACAGTGTACGTTATGCACAAACACAGACACTGAACAGTCTTAAGTCCATAAGATACCAATGAGTAATATCTGTCGTGAAGAAAACAGTATCAGAATCTCGAAAGAAAAGTCCATATCTGTATATCACAATGGCTTTAAGTCGAAGAGCCCATCAACTCGAATATTACGAAACTTGGCATTAAATGCAACATGGTGTCTCCAAACGTAAATAGATTTGAGCACTTATGTGTGGAGTGTTGCTCTCAACCAATCCGATGAACACAATAAATTCTCCATTTTTTCTGTACTCAGTAACATAATACGAAATCTATCACCTTGACAAAGTAATCGGACCTGTACATTACATGGTGCATCAAACAAAGAGAGTCTTCAGAATATCGGGGCCCTATCTGGGTTTCGTAATATTTTATCTGAGTGGGTAGTTAATTGTGAGCATTGTCAGGGGTACATGTTCCTCTGTACAGGGCCTCTGGGGCAAAGATGTCGGTGGTAGCTGGCTCTCCCACAGAGGCCTCCTGTCACACGTGACTCAGGGGCTGGGGCTTAGCTCCCTGGTAAGAAGGGTTAGTGTATTTTGTCATCATCCGACTCGGATGACTGTAAGAGTGTTTGTGGCACAATTTCCCATGAAATAAATTTGTCCAAGAATCCACCGTCTTGCCAGTCCAGATCCAAAACCCGGAAGTAATTCCCACGACAAGACACATGAAGTATTTCAACATGAACACGGAATAGTCTGGGGTGGTGCTGGGGCCCTCGTGACCGCACGGACACACCTTCGTCCTCTCCCAGCTTGGACGTAAATGCTGTTCATAGAAGTAGCACGCTATAACGATTGTAGCAGGGACAGTATACAACACAGAAAACACTCCAATACGAATCATCAGTCTCTCCAGCTTGTCTGTCTTGCCTCTGCCTTGCTGTTTGATGACGTTTCGGATTCGAAACAGGGACACAAACCCAGCCAGTAAGAACGATGTCCCGATGATGAGGTACACAAACAAGGGAGCTAGCACGAAACCCCTGAGGTTTTCAATATTCTGGTTTCCTACGTAGCAAATTCCCGCAATGGGGTCACCGTCCACTGAAGACATTGCCAAAATTGCAATGCTCTTTACTGAAGGAATTAACCAAGCTGCCACGTGAAAATATTGAGAATAACTTGCTATGGCTTCCTGGCCCCATTTAAGTCCGGCAGCAAGGAACCACGTGAAGGAGAGAATGACCCACCAAATTGACGACGCCATCCCAAAGAAGTAAATAAGCAGAAAGACAACAGTACAAACGGCTGGTCCAGTTGTTTCGTATCTAATCATTCCTCGATGGCAGGCAACTTGCTCGTGACCAACTATGAGACGTATGATGTATCCAACACTCACCATGAAGTAGCAAGCACTGAGAAATATGATAGGTCTCTCTGGGTATTTAAATCTCTGCATGTCGATGAAGAATGTGCTGACCGTCATTGAGGTGGATATACAGCACAGGATTGACCAGAGTCCGATCCAGAAGGTCGCAAAGGTCTTCTCATCTTCGCTAAAGTAAGGGCCGTAGCAGTTGATGGCGCAGTTGGGTATCCCTCCTGTGGATATTCGGTTGAAATACCCGCTTCCGTCCTCCACTATAGACACGAGGTTGGGCAAGCATCCACAGTCGCAATTCTTCTCTGTAGTGCGACCGATCGGCCGGACCCCAGTGTTAGGGGTCCGTGGGGGTGTAAGAGTTGTTGTTGCATCGTTTGTAGATGATGATGGCGCTCGTGTTTGAGAGTCTGTCGTATTAACGTCCATACACAAATGATCTTTATCACCGTATACAGGTAAGTTCTTACAGTTCATTCTTTCTGGCCAAGCAAATCCATACTGTCTCATTAATGGGGCACATCCAGTTTTGGCTCTCTCGCATACAGATCTACATGCGGGTAGATGTTTCTTGTAGTTGGTCATACATATAGGTGCGTACATCGAACACAGGAAAAACTTCAGATCGGCTGAACACTGGATCTCAACTAGAGGCCAAAACTGATGAACTTCCAATCCCGCTTCTTCTTGCGTCTCGTGGTTAAACTGATTAGGCATGTACGTGTTGTTGTACCCAATGCTTTTACACATAGGTATTGTAATCTCTTGGCATTTTCGGGGCTGCTCAGCCCCTAGGGAGAACAGAGGCAGGAGAACAACCCCCAAGAGAACCCATCTGAGAGGAGGAGATCCTCTTTGATTCCCCATATCGAACGAGTCGGACTGTTTCACTCCTAGTGCAATATCGCCACTAGCCTAACACATTCCTCGTCTCCGATCCACGAATAACAACACTTCATGTAATTCCAACTATCGACTTATTCCAGTGAGTGCATTTCGAAGGTCTTTAGGCCCTGTACGTTAAGACCGGGCGTCTTGTGCTTGGCAAACCAGCAAATCTTCTTATTTTCTCTGGAAATGAGTTAATCTATTGTCGTGTCCTGCGCCGACAGTTTCTACGAAGAAAGATTGGTAGATTCCACGGGTACAGGTATGTGATGGCTGACTAAAGATATCACACACGGTCAGCGACTGCGAGTTATCTCCAAGAACTGAACACATCCAAGTTTACTTGTAACATAGCATCTATTAGTTGTTATGCCTCGCGCTCCGAACTGGCACTTTCACAGCTCATTAGACACTCCGACAAATGACGTCAGCTGTCACTCACAGCGCTTTCAACCAATCGCCTCGCTCCTCCTTCTCTGCAAATTGTCGGGGCGGAGCTTGGGCGGGAACTTGTCTTGTAACGCAGCACGATGTCTCTCGGCTTGTAGAACCTGAAATAAAGATATAACCACGTGAATTGCGAGCCTGCGTGTGTATACAGAAAAAGAAGTAAGTAGTAATGGCCTGACACGGGAAGCAAACAACTACATGCCCCGTACCACACCAAACCAGGGTTCATTAAAAGACATTTTCATGTCAGCGACGAGCTAACTCAAATAATAGTTTAGCGGAATAAAAGCCCCGTGAATACGCTAGCGTGTAACCGGTGGAGCCTCTATTCACTCCTGTGTACCCCACTAAATATTTCTTTTGTGCGATGCTTCATAAAGGAGTCTTTTTATTCGCGCTTATTCCCTGCTGTTTTAGATAGAAGGAACATAGTCGGCCCCTCTAATCGCTTCTCGGTGGAACGTCGTCTTTGTCCAAGTCCTGACAGCAATGTGAAGGAATTATACGACAAAGTCACCGTGATATTTGCGTAAAACCGCCCGAAGAATGAGAATGGGGTCCCACGAAGGTGCAACATTTCCCTAGAATATATTCCCTATGGTAAGTTTTCCTTACACATCCACGTCTACCGGGCGGGCGTCGCCGGTTGTGTACAGAAAACAGTCTTTTGTACTGACACAACTTTGTTTGGAAGCCGCTTGTAGTTTTTAGTTGAGTATGAAACGTTAAAAGCGATATGTCTCACCCTTAGAAACAACTTCAAAGTAGTCTTCCTACTGCTCAACTTTTCAAATTCTCGTAAATATTAAAATTCGTTTGGATGCTAGATTCGTACATAAAGGGTTTAGATATATCCTACTTTTCCCCGTTTACCCATAATACAGAGATCGTTAACATTTCTCAAAATATAGGCGCTGGTTTATTGTTTTGCATGTGTCAATAGTCGTTCTTGGTTACCTTGTACTAAATAGAGTCACTTTCACTGTAAACTAATGTCAAAAATATGATAAAAATATGTAGTCACTTTGGTTTAGTTTGGGGACCAAATTCTACAGTTATTGTATTAAAAGTGTTTATTTCTAAATCAGTTTATATCGTGATAAAGTATCGAGAAAAGTCAATGACGACACTGTTCCTCCAGTTTTACTACAACTTTACGACATTACACAATTCATATTTACAAGGTAAAATACTTCCAACCAACTGATTTACCATTTCATAATTAGGATAATTCCCATAAAAATGGTTGCAAGTTACTGCTAATGCAATGGTACTTTTATCATAAGTTTATGGAAATAAGAAATAAATTTAACTTGATTTAATGTTATACTTTGAAATACTATTAAAATCACGACAAAATGAATGTTTATTTTCACAGTATTTATAGAACATCTACTTAGATTTACGCAAGTAACGTTACGTTACTGAAAATAAATGTCCAATGCTAAAAATATGTTCAGACAAAATCGTACTACAAAAATACTGTTTCAGTGTAATGTATGGCTTTAATCTATTTATTTCATCATCAAATCTAGCTATCATTATAAAGTTAGCTAAGTATCTTTATTAAGTCAATTTCGAAAAAGAACACATATGAAGCTGTCTGTAATAATTGTAGAATCATACTGTTCTTATCTCATTCTCTTTTAATACGAATTAGTGTATTCCCTGTACTCGACTGTTTAGAAACGTTTGTGTAAAATGTCTATGCCCTACATGTACCGAAATGAAAGATGTATGTAGTTCACCTGTTATTTCTCGCATGACTACATGTAATAATATATTTAATGTTCGCTAAATTCACACAAAAGTTTGCCTTTCATCGTTAATCAAAATAAACGAACAAAAACATTTCTAAATTCAATCATCGATATCGTGTCAAAACAAAGTCAATAATTGAGAATTTCAAAACATGAAATATTAAAATATATTTTAAATATCGGATGAAAATCGAACTTACTTTTCTTACAACGAAAACGTCCTTCCTATGACGATAAAAAAATCAGTGTGGCCTACTACACATACAACTGCCTATTATAAAGTCACGTGTCACAAGTCGATGACCAGAAATCAGCTGCCAGAGTTCGGTGAAATCCACTCCAGTCAAAACCATGTCAATCACCCAGAACGCATAAAACAAATTTAGGTTTTGACAGGTTGATTAAAATGTCCATGTGAGTAAAGAAGAATAAGAAGGTAATTCTGAACTTTGGCTTAATCTTTCAACGGTATTAGTCAAGAGCACGGGGAGCCTAATACGATGATGTAATTTTCGTCATATTAGTGCAGTATTGTGTGAAGGTGGCGCCCGTCACCACAGGATAGAGGTCGTTCACACGTGTGTCGCATACCATTCGAATCACAATCGCTAATGACCTCCTTTTTCGTTTTTAATTACGTTTCATATTTTGTACTGAACTCGATAGGTAAACTCCAAACAGCGATGAGATTTTCGCACGTTGTGCAGGTGAGTATCTCTGTGTACTGAACGAAGGTGGGAAGACTCGCCCCGAGTAATTTACGCGCATCTCTCACGCTGTGCGTTGTAAAACTATTTTGACAAGTCGGCCTCTTTGATAAATATGCGTCAAATTTTGCTAATTATGTATCCAGGGGGTCGCTCGCTGTGTTATGAATGACCCCCTTTTAGGCAGAAACCATCTTTAAGTGTAGGAATCTACATAGTTTATTTAAGGAACGCAAGCTGCGTCTGGATTAAAACCTAGCAGAATTCGACACTTTTCCTGTCTCTAATCTCTTTCATATAAATATCGTGTTCCCTTCGTTTCGTTACTTCGTTATCGCGGTAACTCCCTACCGTGTTAAAAGATTTTGATTGGATAACGGCTAATAGCCCCGGTCACGTGACTAGGTGATAAACGGTTGTTGATAAAAGCAGCCCCTCAACGTCGCAGGTTCCCCCAACGAGCATTAACGATTGGATTTACAAAACAAAATACAAATAAACAAAATTTAACTGCAACATAATTACCGGCGCCAAGGAAACATGGACGTGTGTCAGGAACAGCTGATTATGTTCAAGGTATTTTAAGACATTTCATTAAGAAGTCTTTTACAAAGTTCAGATGCCGCATAGCAGTTCCATTTTCCAGTGCCAAAATCTCGTGTTACTTTGGAAGAGTAAGAGTAGACTGTAAAATAGTCTATGACATATTTGACTACAATGTTCATGTATGCTCCTTCAAGATATTGGCTTCCACAATGCAGGGTCGCAGCCAGACCATAAAATCACAGGAGCGAGTGACCAAAGCAAAGTAAGAAACTATCAGGTCCGTACATTCAAATAATTTAATGTAATTTTAAAAAGCTAAAAACAAAATTTGATCTATTCAACAATTCATCCTAAACAGAATTAGATCTATATCACGTGAGAGGTATTCGTTACTGCATGCATAAAGCAATATGTATATATTTTCATCTTAATTTCAAGATTGAAACAAGCATGAAAATAGTAGGCCTATATTTTACGATTTTTGCAACAGTGAAAATTTGCATTACTTAATCTAATCATTTTTGTATAAAGCAAATACAAAGTAAATACAGTGTTGAAATTTACTCAAGTCCCCTGTTTATTTATTTATTTATTGTAAAACTAGTAGTGGTAGTAGTAGTAGCAGCAGCAACAGTAGTAGTAGTAGTATTAGTCGTAGTAGTAGCAACAGCAACAGTAGTAGTATCAGCAGCAGCAAATAGTAGTAGTAGTCACCGACGCCATGGACTGTAGTGTTTTATTATGAGATGTAACATAAATATTTTGTCCGCCAGTAGTAGTAGTAGTCGTAGTTGTAGTAGTAGTAGTAGTAATAGTAGTAGTAGTAGCATATACTTTAGTTACATCCTATGGATAACTGCACTGACGCCACGAACTGCACTGTTGTGTTATGACATGTAACATAAATATTTTGTCAGCCAAAAATGTCGTAATCCAGCTCGTAAAACTCGCACACGCCCATGTCGCTGTATGGAGCCCCATGACTCTAACTGCGTGCGCATAATGCCCTCTTGAACCCCGTGGCCCAAACAGTTACATATTAACAAAATTACAAGGCTTATTAATGACGTAACAAGCCTAAGCCGACAACACCAACTCATTAGGTAATCATTGAGGACTGGACGGGTCTGACTGGACTACTTGACCTCGACAGGTATTTGAGCTCACCACAAGCTTTCCAGTCCAAGATCAACTAATTAAAATCCACTGGACAACAGAATAATGGCGTCACAAAGATCGCATATTTATAGATTAAAATGTCAAAGTTTATCCTTTGTTCTTTGTATTTGGTAAGTCAATAGAAAAGACACTGCTACGCACGGAGAACTTATCCAAAGTGTTATGTACGGATGCATTTGATACAGGGTTGCCAGGGGATTCGAGGCGTATTAATAAGAAGGAATTTTTTTAATTGAATCAGCAGAAAATACCTTACTGAGATTTGTTATTATTATTTAAATAAATACCACTTTACACTGTTATTGACTCGCATTAATATTTTGATTGTGACTGCAGAAATTTTATAAGCACTTGCGCATGCGCGTTATTTTTACATTACACTCTCGTCCAACATCGACAACTCTGATCTTTATTCATATATCCAATTTTTTGTTATAAATAAATGGGTAAAAGTGGTCATAGCATAAACAATGGCTCGGGAGTATATGGCTCGTTCCATAGGCGTGCGAGTTGGGGGGGGGGGGGGGAGAAAACCCCAGTTTCCCACCAAAACGCTCATGATTCGGGTAATCAGGCTTATGATTTAGGCATTAGCAAAGAGATAATCAATTTCTTTTCGGGAAATAAGTTATTTTGAAGGGCATGAAAAGTATTGCCCTCCCAAGTCTGAAGATGGCCGTGCACCCACGACGCGTTCTGCAATGCAATGTACATGTATATTGAAATCAACGTTGACACATGTGCACAATCATGAGTTGTATCCTTAAAGGTGATATATACTTTTCGACAAAAAAAAAACACCGCAAAAAATATTTTGAAATTGTGACATCTGCCTGTAGACACGTCACTGCAAACATCCACATGAGATAATACAATACTTTGAAATATGTCAGATGATAAGAAATGGACTGAGAGTGTCATTATTACGATAATGCGTTGCAGGAGTTGTGTCCCCTCACAGCGGGTGACCAGACCAATCAGACGTCAGTCACGTGACAGTTCGTGTCAAACCACGGCCAAATTAGTTCTCCTGTTTAAAGCGCTCTCGATGCATGTCGGAATCCGAGAGACGAACTAATATTTCTAAATTTTCTTTTCGTGTTTTGCATGTAAATAGCCCATCATAAATGGTTAGACGTTCTGTGTTTGGGAAGCCAGCACTCCGCCGCTCAAGGTGTAACACAATATCAGTAATGTGTTTGAACTAAGTGTCAAAATATTGTGTCTGGTATAGGTTCACAGTTGAAATGTGTCAAGATTCTCTAATACTAACTTAAAATAACCTGTCATAGAATTGACACACCGTATAATGATTGTTAACTTAACATGTTTTTTACTTGCAAGCTCAAAACAGTTTCGAAGAAATTGTTGCTTGATGTATATGAGCCAAAGTAACACCAGCCCATAGCAGTCACAGTAACATTTAACTAAACTGTTTGCAGTCTCTAAAATGTTTCTTTCTTTTATAAATATTTTAAAATAAGCATAAATGTATTGAAGTGAGCCTCGTATCTCTGAATCAAGTATATATAGTAAAAGAAAAGTACAGACATGTTTATCTAATCTCGTAGAAAGTACGGATGCAAAATAAACGATGTTATCACTTATAAATGTAATATATATATAGAATGAACTAAATGAGAATAACATCATATAAATAAATTATCCAAAATAAAACTAGTATAAGGAAATAAAATGAAGTAAAAATGAGCTAAAATAAGTAATAAAATACAATGATATAACTTACGGTACACTTCTAGACCGTGACGATACCCGCTAAATGTCACACTGTACACGTTCTGTACACCTATATACTTATTATACCAGACTACACTATAACGCAAGGCAGTTTCGTAACCAGCTTGCTGATCATGCAACGTGTTGTTGGTTGTTGACTTTTGTGCACGGTATGTTTTCATTCTGACACATCTGCAGCGAAACAACTGTCTGGTAACAAGTGGTTGTACTCTACTGTCTCGTGTAAATATTTAAATATAAATACGTGTAGATTTAAATGATACGGTTATATAGGTGTTTAATGGCGTATATACTCAGATATCATTATTCATAACCTTGTGTCTGCCTTGGGGGCTCGACTAGTGGATATTGAAACGTTTGTCAAGGTCGTGTGGCTGTAAAATTGCTTAATTATATACTGAGAGCGAGAGAGAGAGAGAGATGTCCTCTCCTAGTAGCCTAAAATATAGTCTCTGAAGTAAGATTAATATTTCTATTTAAAAAATAATTAAATTGAAACGATGTACATTTGTAATAAAATAAATAAGATCCCAGAGAGTCTGCTCACTTCAGAAGCCGCTATCTGGAATGGGAAAATATCTAGACTGTATGCTTGTCTCTGTTATAATAAAAATTCCGGGTCTGGATGACAGACTATACCCTCATAGCTGCAAAGAGAGCAGCGTCATACTGTAAGGTTGTCCTAAGTTTCCTATGCCTTGACTCGGGGCCTGATTAAAGTCTATGGCATAGGCGACTAAAGCCCCCCCCCTCTCCCCCACGATTGCTATTCTTCTAATAATATATGTAGTCTTAATAACAGAGAAATTTAAACACCATGCAATATAAACTAATCAGAGTCCGTATCAAGTAACTCGGGAGGCAAACAATAAAATATCATGACAACTGATGAAAGTCCACACTAGACTGAAAGATAGTCTCTTATGTATGACTGATATTCTTACATATTTCCGACATTAAAATGATACATATTTATAATAAAACACATCAAACCCCAGAGATGCTGCTTCCTTCTGAAGTTGCATCTATCTAGACTGGGAAAATATCTAGACTGTGTGCTTGTCTCTACTCCTAATATGGATGACAGACTAACTAGAATTTGGTATGACATATTTATTTTTATTTTTAAGTATTGTTTATGCAAAATACTGATTTCTAGAGACCACAATTAACATGAGGAATCGGCTAGCCTGCAGACTGTCTTATCTTGAACCAGACTGACTTAGGTCTCTATAAACATTACAGATATTGAGAAGGACTATTACAGTTTATAGGAGGTAGACTGACTTAGGTCTTGATAAACATTTCAGTCATTGAGGAGAACTAAACTGCCGGGCAAGAGTTTGAGAGACTACTGAATAAATTCACAATTGCGTTGGATATGCAAGAGACATCCCTTCAAGATTAGGAAGTTTTATCAACGATATGATGTCAATCAAATTA
>JAUELE010000010.1:21563-32597 GCA_031471655.1 Diodora aspera
TCAACTATGGCATAAAGACGTAAGGGAAAATAATTGAAATCATTTGGTATACTTTCTTTTGGACGTCAGTATATTTAATTGCTGACTAAATATGCGATAAGTTCAAAATACATGTATATTGTTATTGAAACATAATACCTCATATTACCTTCGTCAGTACATGCAATTATACAAGCGAGCAAAGATATTTTTAAACAGTGCTGTCAATCTAGGATTGAGGTTATATATTATTTTATGTGTATATAGTGTAGACACGAACATATTAGAAAACCTATTACATACGAAACAACAGTCTGAAATGAGTTATATCGATCAAATATGTATTCTTTTAATTGTTGCTAGAGGAGATTAGTGATTGAGTGTGGTATATACATGTTATATTAGCGTCTCCAGTCTGAATTAAGAGTTCTGAACACAGGATATATGGTATTTACGATGTTCTGCGTTATATTTTATGATCTCCGCTCAAATTCGTTTATCTTCGCTATGAACATGTATGGGAAACCTTCAGTATAATGAGCCACGATATAACTCGGAACGTTTGAAGTGGAAATCTCCATTACTTGGAGCATAAACGAAAAGGTCGTTATAGTTGATAGTGCCAAGTCAGCGTAATAGATTGATTAACGTCAAGTAATGTTTTATCTCGGCAATATTGTAATACTCTATTTACATGTTTCACGATATTATGTTCCTGTTACAAAGTAGTTGAACTAAGACATACGGTGATTAATAACCGCATGAATATGATGAAAAACACAGACTCATAACATAAAACAAGTTGTGAAACAGTTTAATACCTCTTAAGTTCATCAATATGCAGTTTGTAAACTGATACTTTTCACCAACACCAACGATCACGTTTACTTCATTACTGAAGCTAATCTTGCAGTGTTTATATACAAACCTCGTTATACTCTGTTTCAACTCCAAACAAATGTCCGACCTCAGTTACGTTAATATTATAGACGAAGTGTTTCGATATCTCACTTTTGTTTAGTGTGTCTTTCCAACAATGGTGACCCACATTTCAAATACAAAAGAGTATATATACAAATACTTAAGTACAAGTACATGTATGTATGCCACAACTGATAGACGATAGGAAGCTAGTTTAAATTGTTTACGTACGGACCGACAGACAGACGGACGGACGGACGCCGGACTTTTCACTTCTACTAACAACTCAACTGGTTGCGACTAGTTGAGTTAAAAAAACTAGTAAGTAGGTAACCTTAAACATACAGTCAACTTGCACTTAAATTATATTATTATTACGACCAAAAACTAAATATGTACATCGTTATATAAAGTGAGAGGAATTTCCAAATGAACAGGAAAAAAAAGGATTAATCATCGAGAACAAATATTGAATATTGTTTAAACAAACTTTAGAAACCTCCAACATAATTGTCCACATATTTGTTGTTCTGAGTAGATTATCACCGAATAAATATATTATAGGCCAACGGTTAGGCACGGGCAACCAATATATTCACCACACAATCAATGCATTAACCAAACATGTCGATAATCCACCATAACATTTCTAAATGCCGCTGCAATACATTGCCATGAGCAGACCTCACATTTCGTTGCCGTATGACACTATCATATGAATCTGACATTTACATGCCAACATATAAAATTTATATTTGCCATAAAAGCTAAGATTAGCAAGGTTCACACTCGTGTGTCTTGGTCGAAGTATCAGTTTTTGTACTTAATAGCATGAGGATCTAATTAAACTTCCCAGAGTCCACCAGTTCAGTGGTGACTCAAGGTAATTGTGTGTTAAAATTCGTCAATGCGAAATGAAATTCGACCATCAAAGCACAAAGTTAAGTAATTTACATAAGGTATATATCTATTTTAAATGCATTGCCTTTAAGTAGTTCACGAGCACATTAGTATTTATCTTCAATTAGAAGCCTGGCTTTTGAGGGTTAATTTATCAACCACAAAGTCGTGATCCTATAGACGCTCTTAATATTTATGCATATGCGCCCATAACCTGGTTTTCGTTGTCATGTCAATGGTTATACATAAGAGACCGTATGCATAACCCTTGACATGACAACGAAAACCAGACGTAAGGCCCATATGCATAAATATTAAGAGACGCGTTCCATATAATATCTACCTCCATCGTTCTGAAAACAAACATAGAACGTTTTCAAGAACGTGAAAGATACAGACCATTGTGACCCAAACAACAACGAGCATGTCACATAAAGGCGTATTGTATGAGTTATACCCTTGACAACCACAGGTTTCCAAATGTCCAATCGCATTTCATTATTATAACAATATGAGCCGTTCTATATTTCCTGCCAGATGATATACGATACGCCTGAGACATGGTATATACGCCAATAAAATTGACTTATCTGATTTCAGTGACTTAATTATGCGCTTCTGCATCAAATATTCAAAACCAATTTAATTTCATCTGTTAATGACAACACTTGCTCACATATAACGTAAACTAGTGAACCGTTATGCACTGGTATGTCGCCCGTCCGTCTAAAACATCATACAGTGCTATTGGCTATTTAATAACATTACCGCGATAACTGTCAAATGAACCACCATCACAATGGTTAACCGGAAGCTTTGGTCATTTCTATGCAGTCGTGTATGTCATAAACTAAGTATCATAATGTTGAATATTTGACGATCTGCCACGGCACGTCGATGGTGTATAATAAAGTTTGAAATTGATATCGATCTGCATTTTAGCTTGGGCAACAGCAGGAGTTGTTGACAACCCTTCAACCTCGATCAGGGCCGCGTGAAAATATTGATCAGCCCCTGATGTGGATTTCTGTAGTCAACATCTTCATTAGGATCTGCTGGTAGAATTCGTATAATGATCCATGCGTGTAGGTCGAGGGAAATCACTAGAGCCCTGTTTGTGTATAATGACCTTCAGTATTGGCACCCGGTCATCTATATTAGCTGTCAATATGCATGCATGTTATATTATTGAAATGACAGGTCACTGCACGCGAGCCAAATGCCCACCTGTGCTTGATTAAATAATAAAGCTTACGATATTACGCTGCGTAATGTTTGCAGAGCTTGAGAGTAGTTCAGTAAACATACCAATCCAAAGATATCCTTACGTTGTTTTAAACCAAGTGCTTCTTTAATCTGGTAAACAGGGACCAGCGATAGTATTTTCTTGACACAGGTTTTACATTAATTTTTGCTAACGTTAGCGATTACAGCCCAGGTAGTATGGTCGCCCACCATTACCGTTGTTGCAGGAACGTATGGCACGATACTTGGGCAGAACGTAATACAGATAAATAGCAGCATTACGTCTACTTTCTGCACTTTACAGGCGCACCTTTCACCATAAATAAGAATACTGACATCAGACCCAAGGGATGGATTTTCACAGTGCTACACCAAGTAATCTTTCCTCATTTTCTTTAATGAAAACAAACTTCTCTCAACACACGATGTTGCATTAAAGCATACAGTTTATCTTCATCCTCAAGCCAATCCTACGCGTTATCTTGTCTAAACATTAAATTACTAACGCATTTTGAAGTGTGCCCACAAGGGCATGCAAAAAGTTCGAGTACACCTCACATAAAAAGTGGATTTAGCATGCTCCTAATAAGACCAATTGGTGTAAAGAGATGAAACAGTATGAACATCGGTATAAGCCCACACACTAATCAGAAATAACACAACCAGCAGGCTTAAGAAGACCAAACAGGCTTAAGTAAAGGGAACAAATGGGGGTGTTGAAGCGTACCTGTTCATCGCCATACACAGATGCTCTCTGAGCAAACTGAATTATAGTAAATATTATCTCAGTAAGCTCAGAAAATTGGAATCTATCCGAGATCATTTCACAAAATATAAACTATCACTGATGTTATGTCTGAGTGAAATGTAGCCTGTCTGGTATATTTGTTTTGCTCAAAAGACTGGTCACATCTATTAGATCTATATGTATGTCTAGTACACAAAGGTGTAACATGCAACAGAAGACACCTAATACCAAGTTCAGTAAAAGTGTACATTTAAATGATAATTAGAGCGGACAAAACAAATCTCAGAGATTGCATCATTCTTAAATGAGAAAAGGGTATAATTCTGAGTTTTACAGAACATTAAGGACACTGCTGCTTGCGAATGTATTTCATGTGTCATATGATATATATAGCTTTATACCAGCTGAGGAATTAAGTATGTTTTTGTTGTGCATGAAGTCCATGATTGTTTTTGACATGAATGACGCCGTAGACTAGTTTCAGTAATAGATAAATGTTAACGACTACATTTTATAACGTAGATTGTCGATGTATTGTCAACCGAGAATATCATTATCATAGGTTTAATTTCGAAAATCCAAAGTTCAAAATAGGGAAGGATTAATGATGGGTAATTGATAATATTATGATGGCAATATGTCATTCTGTTATATAAACATGGAAATATGCCATTCTATTATGTAAACACAGTTGTGCATTACATAAAGTTTAATATACAATTACAATCATAATGAAATGCCATATATATATATATATATATATCAAACTGGTACGAACAATTCCTTTTGGTCAAAATTGCACTTGACACCTTGTTGCATTAAACCACCGCAAGGTAGACCAATCTACGACAAGTTATCTTGACTTGGATATTTCAGAAGAGCGCAGTGAGTTAGAAAGGGTTCAAACACTCCCTCATACAAAAAGTAGCGTTCTTCACTTACAGCCTTAATATCCTTCAAACATGTTTGTACGTCACGATGATGCGTTGGTGACGACAACACAGAGTCGTAAAGAAAAATGTATCAAACGTGGCAGTGAATACGATACCATAAAGCCAAGGGAACACACTTTACGGTAAGATAAAACGGATACTGTATCACAGTCAGACTTCATAACAACATGCAAAACCTGAAATAAAGGCATCTCCCTGAAAACAGAAAGCTTGATTACTTGCAACATTTCGGCGGCGATTACACAGTTTTAAACAGCTCTAAACAGGTGCTTGAAGCAACTGCACATACATCAGTAAACATAGAAAAGTGAACTTCCGTCTTATCAGCTCAGAACGTGCTTCAGAATACAACCACGGGTTGATAATTCTGTCTGATTTCACTTTCGTTTGTTGCCAACCAATTTAAATAACACATGTATTATCGAAATGGACATAGCTACACGGCGTCGCCAGGAAATAACTTAATTGCTATAAAACTTGCAGTTAATGGGATTTAAATTAACTTAAACTGATATCGAAGTAAATGTATTTATACATTTTAGTTCTGTAAATGTTTCACGTGACATGCGAGCTGTATCCAGGGCAAGTGGAACCACCTGTCAAGTTGACATTACTCCTGACACACGCACATGTGTCAAATAAGCTCTTGAAGGTGAGCTCAAAGGAAGTGGTAATTTGGAATTGGAACGGATGTGTTTACCATGCCGCCTTCCCACTAATAGAACGAAATGAATTCAGTCAGTGATTAGCCTATAGCACACGTTTTAATTAACTTGAATTAAAAATCGTTTGTATTGGTTTTCTACAAAATGGAATAAACAAACGAACCTGGTTTCCATATGTACTTCACATTGACACAATAACCAAATACATTTTAGGTTTTCATATAATAAAATACTTAATCAAATGTGCATGGAAAGTCTAATGTGCGGACAAAGTTGCGCTTCGCAAATCCTCATATCAGATATGAGCATGGACTTCTGTCAAGACCTGAAGGAAAGCTACAGAAGTTGGATTTAATTTTACTCATCGAAGCACATCGAGTCAAGAAAAGGTATTTAAAAAAAAAGTTTAATGAGCTATTTTGATAGTTACTTGACAAAAACATCATATTTACCGGTTATGCGTGAAATAAGTGTCGATGAACCCTGATAGAATAGGGTGTCACACATTCAGTACCCTTAACGTAGAAACAGACGCGCAATCAAAGTAGTACATACCTATAGTGGTGATGACAGTCAAGGCAAAGTAAAAAGCTCCTGCAAATTTCCACTGGGTTCCGGCTCTGTACGGGACGTTTTTAATCATGTTAAAACGAAGATTTTCAAAGTCGTCGTCGCTGATGTTGTACTTGATTTTTAAATCCATTTCGGTTTCGTTCAGATGGCGTCTCCTCTCCCCCTCGTACTCCGACTCCAGGGCATCGAACACGGCCGCTCCAACAAGTAAGTACGTGAAGGTACACACTATCAAAGACAAGGTTCGGACATTCTGTTTCTTCATGGTCCCAACATAGCTGCGATCCTGTTCTTGCTTCTGTTGCTGCTGGCGTCGAGGGGGGTCGGGGGACTCGTTATAACGCGCTATCTTGACGACTGAAATGCG
Organism: Diodora aspera; assembly: GCA_031471655.1. Taxonomy (NCBI): domain Eukaryota; kingdom Metazoa; phylum Mollusca; class Gastropoda; order Lepetellida; family Fissurellidae; genus Diodora; species Diodora aspera. Next base: position 27,915 of record JAUELE010000010.1, read on the forward strand.
GCACCCTCCACCGGCACCCGGGTCTTTTCCATGGAATATTCCCTCGCGATTTGGCAATTTTGTGTTGGTCACCTGTAAGTATTATCGACAACATTTAACAGTAACACTGTCGATGTCTGATCGCAATTCGTCTCACGAAATATTCGCATAAACTATGATCTGCGTACAATGAGCGTAATCTCCAATTAATACTCGTATTATTTGAACAGAACAAACTGCAGAAGATACCTTAATTACTTAGGTTCCAAGGCTCTTTGGTAAATCAAACAAAGACACAGGTGTATGGTTAATCATGAATCGTAGACTCCAGAGAGAAATTACTTGTAGAAGACATGAAAGCAAATGTATGAAGATAAATTGGACCTAATGGTAAAGTTATAATGACTGAATTAGGCAGTAGCTTGCTCGTGATGACGATTCACGTAACATGGAGCTGTTATGTTATAAATCCCGGAAGCAATGATGTCGAGGAACAAGCCTGTGGAAGATAAGCCGTACCACGGAAGGAAGTAATATAACCTGGGTTTCAGTGCGATTAACGGCAATGATGATAGCTCCAGCTAATGTTTCTATCACAGCCGTCGGAATATCCACAGGAGGCTGGCCCAACGAACCACTGCTGTTACCACATTGGCGATACGGCGTCCTTCGAATTTCTAGTCATACAACCAAGGAGGTGAATTGAGTTGTTTCTTTGACCAAATCTCGGATATTATTATTACGTTGTAGGCGTTGTCGTACACTGATAGTATACGTGACACCGGGGCGCTGTGTTAGTGAAGATCGATTTACATGCACCAAGCACTGAATTGTGAAATAAATCCATAAACACAGTCTCAGGGAAATTTGATATCTCTCCACGTGGTTTCTTGTTTACGGAAGCACAAAGCGAAATCCGATGTTGAAATGTACACCATATAGTCCTCATTCAGCATTTTTACATGACGCTTCATGTGCCGGTAAATCAATATGGAAAAACGGTTCACATTGTCGTCTGTCTCTTAATTCCAATATGGTCTCATAATACTCACACTCAAGCCATCTCACGTTTTTCAGCTGCGGTATATTCTAGAAATCCGACTTTGGAAAAATATTAGTCGTGTTGTTTCCTAGCGAAGTCCTTGAAATCGTCGCCATAGCGAAAACGGCAGATGGCAGAAGAGAAGCGCGAGATTCATCGTCTGCTTGTACTTTCCACGCTAGTCGATGCGCACTGGATGTCACTTCCGTCGCATCTGCGCATGCTGTAACACAAAGCGATCGATTATCAGAGGGTCACTACGGGAGGTCTCTAACAAACGTCTCGGTGATTGTTTGGCCGTCTGTATGGGACGGGAACAATCACAAAAACTCGTCAGCTCTGGGAAATATACGATGTTAATGAAATACTCACTCCTCCGTGGTAAAAGAGCCCGATTAAGCGGCGGAATACGCGAAGCTTTAGACCAAACAAAGGTAACGCTGCAGCGCTAGTGCGGTGACAACACCTGCTAGCTCCAGCGATATCCGGGCTACATAAAATATATAGTATTTGGTTTTATTAGTAATAAGTACATGTACTAGAAGCCTATGTTTTATTAGCAACTGAACATTAACATTTATTTACATTAACACCATTGTCACCAAAATATATTGCAATCACAATCACAATGAGCATGCACTCACTACTACTACTACTACTACTACTACTACTACTGCTACTACTGATGATGCTGCCACTACTACTACTACAACATCCATCTACTACAACAGCCATCTACTAATTACAACAACACCACTTACTACTACTATATTCATCTAATATTACAACAACAATTACTACTACTCCTACCTGTATCATATTCATCTAACATTACAACAAGTACTACTACCACTACTACTTCTATATTCATCTAAAATTATAACAATTATTACTACTACTACTACTATATACATCTGATTTAACAACAACAATAACTACTACATGTACTAATACTACTACTACATTCATCTAAAATTACAACAAAGATAACTGCTACTACTACTACTACTACTACTACTGCTACTACTACTATTACTACAACATTCATCTAATATTACAACAACAATTAATACTACTACTACGAACTTAACATATTGGTCGATATTGGACAGAAGCCTACTTACCTAGTAACTGTCGATGTATTGCATTACCTTAATTACAGAACAGTAATTGTTTATGAATGCTTTGTTACCGTAACACAGCTGATTAATTATGCAGGTTATTTGCTACTTGTTACCGGTCATGTCTTGTGACCAGACCGGAGCTAAATGACTAACAACTTATTAACATTCTCCAAGAGAATGATCTCCGAGAGAGAGAGAGAGTCTAATTAGTATGATTGGCGATCATACATAAAATAGTAAATCCTGTTTCGCTAAAGTGTTCTATTAAGCAGCACTGTTGTTTAATGTGTTTTAAAATAGTAGTAGTAGTAGTAGTAGTAGTAGTAGTAGTAGTGGTAGTAGTAGTAGTAGTAGTAGTAGTAGTAGTAGTGGTAACCTCCAATTTGTATTAACTGTGGACTCAGTAGCGGTTGTGGTGGTATTGCAGTGACGTTGAAAGTATTGGTTATAGTGATGTCAAATGTATTGATATTGGTAGTTGTAGTAGATGGGTGTTATGAAATGTAGTAGTGGAAGAAGAAGAAAAAAGTAGTAGTACCAGTGTAGATGTAGTAGTAGTTGCTGTTGTTGCTGCCGTTGTAGTGGTAGTTATTGTAGCAGCAGAAGATGAAATGATGTAGTAGTTTGCTATAGTACTAAGTAGCAATAGAGGTAAATAGAGGTAAAAGTGGTAGTAGTGTTATAGTAGTAATAGTAGCGATAATGGTAGTAGTAGTACCAGCAGTAGTAGTAGTAGTAGTGGTAGTAGTAGTACCAGCAGTAGTAGTAGTGGTAGTAGTAGTAGTAGTAGTAGTAGTAGTAGTAGAAGCAGTATAAACTATTGAATAGTACTAGTATAAACTATTGAGTAGTAGTAGTATAAAATATTGATTAGTAGTAGCAGTAGTAGTAGTAGCAGTATAAAATATTGAATAGTAGTAGTAAATACTATTGAGTATTAATAGTATGAAATATTGAGTAGTAGTAGTAGTAGAAGCAGCAGTAGTAGTAGTATAAAATATTGAATAGTAGTAGTATACAAATATTGAGTAGTAATAGTGGTATAACATATTGAGAAGTAGTAGTAGCATATTAATTAGTAGAAGTAGCAGTAGTGGTTGAAGCAGCAGTAGTAGTAGTATTATAAAATATTGAATAGTAGTAGTATACAAATATTGAGTAGTAATAGTAGTATAAAATATTGAGTAGTAGTAGCAGCAGCATATTTAGTAGTAGTAGTAGTAGTAGTGTAAAATATTGAGTAGTAGTAGCAGCAGCATATTTAGTAATAGTAGTAGTAGTAGCAGTAGTGTACAATATTGAGTAGTAGTAGCAGCAGCATATTTAGTAATAGTAGTAGTAGTAGCAGTAGTGTAAAATATTGAGTAGTAGTAGCAGCAGCATATTTAGTAATAGTAGTAGTAGCAGTAGTAGTGTAAAATATTGAGGATGAGTATATCGACCTACCCGGAAATGGTATCACATGCATGGGCTGGTTTCAGACCTCAGGAAGTTGTGAGTATTGTCTCCATCCTCTGGGGGTCTGTCAATATCACTAATGAATTACTTGGGGACGGAAATACTCCGGTCGTGTTGTAATATAAAACGGCTTTGCTAATATAAATATGGACTTTCAACAATATTTTCATACCCTTATTTGTTCTTAACATATGCATTCACAATTATAACCATATGTTACACACAAAGCACATTAAAGTATTGTCAATTCAACCCACGGCTTAATGTTAATGCAAGGCCACAAGCTGTCTCAACCATGCGTCTCATTTATCTTTCACATCATTTTCCATTTCCGTAAATGAATTTGGTATTAACCTCTTTCTAAATCCTAATATAATTACCGTACCGTACCGTGCCTGTTTATAGTTTACATGTGAACACAATTTTCAGCATTCAACTGTACACACAAGTAAAGTGATAGGATTTAAGGCGTTAAAATAATTGGTAACCGAAACGTTATACTTTTACACAAAATGTATTCAGTTTCCTTAATTGTGCAGCCTTTTTTTCAAGTGCAGCAGCTGTCAAACAACCTCGTCGAAACTCGAAATTTCAGAACAATGTGGTTAAAACTAACCTTTCATGTTATGTACCAATTTATACCAGCAATTCACTCAAACCCCTGGTTTAGTGTCACTTCAGAAGAATAAGACATCAGCAGTCTTATGCCTGTCGTACATCACCAAAAGGAGACGATGGTTAGGTCTCGGGTTCGATCCTAGCTAGCGACAAGGTACTTGCCTCAACAGTCGGCCCTGCTGTAACTGGCGCTGCACTAGTTGTGGTAGACTAACATTTAGTCCCAGAAATATTAATCCACAAAAAATAATTTACTTAAAACATTAAAACCAGAAAAGGAGCCCAGGGACTTGCTAAATATATAGACTTGGGCAGGCTCCATTATCTGTGTATGCTTTAGGGTCTGGGAGAAGACAATAGTTGTGGTGACAACCACCCCTAAAGCGTATTATTATTATTATTATTATTATTATTATTAGTAGTAGTAGTAGTAGTAGTGTAGTGTAATGTACTGCAGTGTAG
>JAUELE010000011.1:37293-52958 GCA_031471655.1 Diodora aspera
CCCCCCCCCCCCCCCCCCCCCCCCCCCCCCCCCCCCCCCCCCCCCCCCCCAGGGCCGGAACCCTTGGATCCCCCTCTGGATCTGCCACTGACATGTACATGTAGTATTTTAGATTCGGTATCCAGATAGTCATACCTCTGGTCCTGCAGTTTCTTGTAGGCTTTGCGCATCAGATAACCACGGATGTGGGCCTGGAACATGGAGATGATAGCAGACAGACGCTCATCACGGAGATCCTCAAGATAACCCAGTACACCAGCCTTGAAGAACACCTTGGTCAGACCCATCCTGTACTCAGCTGTGTCCATCTGGAGAGCCTCCAGAATCTTCTGGGTGCAGATCTTGCCATCAGCAAATCCTGTAGGGATGGCATTGGGAGCCAAGATGGAGTATCTGTAACAGATCGTAGATGTATGTGGTTTGTATTGATTGGAAACCTTCTAAACTTTCAAGGGTTCATCGTGTCTCACACCCAGAAACCGACAATGTCAGTGGTGTCACCTGGTCAGCAACTTAGCTCGTGAATTGCCTCACTTCACCCTGCTGAAAATGGGTACCTGGTCGGAAAGTGATGGTAATATGAAGTTAACCTTCAAGCTCATACCATGCAGATTAACTTGCATAAACTTTGGGGAGTTGAGAAATGTTATAAACAGGGGTGGCGCCAGGAAATCTCCGACGTGGGAGCTGAGGTCCCCGACAAGAGATCTGAAATGTTCAAATAACAATGAAATACACACATTTTCTCGTAATGTTTCCCCGACGAATTGCTATATTTTTCCCCGACGGCGACACCTCTAGTTACAGGGGTCATGATTGTGGGCTTTGAGTGAATCGTCATCATTATTATTAGAGTTATTTATTATTTATGTAGTTTGAAAAGGACTGTTCACAAAATTCACGTTTAGATTGTCTCATAAAATGTGTTTAAGTGGATGTTTTACATACCGCTGCTTAAACTCAGGGTACAGGATTCTGTTGGGGAATCCTTTACGACAGATACGGATCCCCTCAAGTACACCGTTACACTGGAGCTGATGGAGCACAAGATGGGCGTCAATAAGACCTGAAATAGAAATTAATGGATACTTGCTGAATTAAATTTAATTATATATCAAACCACATACCTATTATCAAGCTGGACAAATCACGAACACGAAAACTACACATTTCTTTCCTGTTTCAATAGCTTTGTATTTTCTTATAAGGAGAAAACGGATAGGTATATTGTTATCAGAGATTCCAAGCTTTAAGTTTACGAAGACGGGTATTGTCCACACTGGTGCTTACCTGGAGTCTTGAACTCGTTGGGGATGATACAACGCACGAAGTGAGGGTGAGTGCTGTACAAGTTCTTCATCAGCTTGTTCAGAGACTCCTTTAGGATTATAAAAACATATTGCAGATGACTATCGGAGACTATTAAAAATCAACCATGCTTTTTAATTTATTACCAAGAATTGAAGTACTCGTAAAATATTTTAACGGTTTAATTCCTCTAAAATAACGTGCAATATTTCCATGTCAACAGTTTAAGTCGACAGTTCAATCAACTCTTCATTTTCAATAATAAAACCGCTATAGCAAACTACAGTTAACACTGTCTTTAGGTCTTTGGGACAATGAAATAAACAAAAACACTTTCTTAGTTTCAATGACGCAACATCTTACATCTTGTACCAGTTCTTGTAATGAAGTACAGTATTCCAAGGGGTCCGGTATCAACGAAACACACAACGCAAGGAGGGGTTTTATCAAGTGAAATTAAGACTATCATTAGAGGCATTGGGGGAAGTGGTTGATGGAAGGACAAATTCTGGCCAGGTGTGAAACATGACATCTGGATCGCTCGATGAGGAGGGAAATCATGCTAGGGGAGGGGTGTTTTTCAGGGCGTGGTCAGTTTAAATTGATGATTGGGCACACGGGTTACACACAAGAATTATTAAACACACTTCTAAGTTGTCTATCCAACGCTTGTTGTAAACTCAATGACATCAGTATAACGTACAGGCTAAAATATACTTTATCTACACTCTCGGATAATCTACACTATCCTGTGTTTCTATTCTGGCCTACTCTACCAATTGCAGTGTCTCAATCCTTTTTACAAATAAAACGTTTCTTTATTTATTTCTGTTGGAAAATATAAAACAAATTAGACTCTAATCACTTCATAATTATTGATGCTATAAACCTATGCCAAACTTGTGTGCAATAGCAACCTGTACAAATACTACAGTAAATGTGAAACTCCACATCAAATAACACTTAAGGACGCAGTTATGACGCAAGGAGAGTGTCAATGGATCCAGCGCCATCCGAAGCGTTACTCGGATCAGTGTAGGTTTGACATTAAGGAGGTCCAGCATGCAGGAACTAGAAGTTAGGGAGCGTCTGTCAGACTTAAAACCACACCACTGCTACCATGCTGTTTATACCCTGTGTGTTGCAGAAATAGTCTGGAAAGAAGCACTCTTCTTTTTCTTTTGTTTTCCAGCGCTTGGGTCTGTTCATCAAAGTAAATCCGTTAAAATGTGAACGATCTATATGAGATGAACGGTAGGGGCGCCATAACCACATTGTTTCTACTTTTTCCGAATGTTTCCGAAGTTATTTTTTGTCAAATATGTTTATTTGTGTCTAGTGCAGACATGACATTCATTACTGTGAGCAACACTTGATATACTTATATGCGGTTAGCGGATTGCGGATTGCGGAAAGCATTCGGAAAACATCGGAATTACAACGGTGATCAATAGCTCCCCACCTATACAAACACTGCAGCATAATCGATGAATAAACTACTGAATAATAGCTCTCTAAAATGAAAAAAGCATTGTAAAAGCTATTTCTGGAGCATAAATTACAAAAGGTTTTGAATAATATTCAGCAGTGTATTCCAAGGACAAGTGCAGTACGAGATTGCAATAAGATATATATGTTTAACATGAACAATTCCGATAGTTCAGGTTAAACACTGAACATGATGGGTAATTTCATCATGGCGTACCCTGTGCATGCACGACACGGTCATAAAACTTCCACCCTTTTTCCTGTGTTTGGGCTTTTCTTCGGCTGTTGAACAGAAAATCAACAAACAAAACAACAGGCGTCTTAATAAGAAATATCAATTGTTTAGTTTTAGAGCTATTCATAACTCAACAGGAGATTAATCCTGTTTTCCAAAATCTGATTTCATAATCAGGATTACAAAAAATATTAATTTTGAAATTTACTGACAAAATTTTAAGTGCAAATGCAAATACTTATCTACAATTTTGTGCCACTGACAAGAGATCATAATCAATACCTAGGGGTGTCACTCAGGTTGGCGTCACCAGGTGTATTAACTCGGGGCACAACCACACCCTACCCCCAGACACCCTACAGAGCTTGATTTAGAACAGCAAAAAAGACCGCACATATAATCACACTTTTAAACTAGCAACATTTTACAGGCAATCATTTGGTTTGTCACCTTCTCTGATGGTGGATGGTGTCAGCCGGTGCAGGCCGCATCACCCACCTCCCCCACCCCCGTTACGCTAAGGTTTAAGGTTTTACATATCCTAATTCAGCCACTTTCGACTACAAGACTACAATACGAGGCATGTTATTGTACCACTATCCTGAGGTAGTGTTTGAGACTAACCTGCTTCTGGTACAATAAACAAGGCTTGCACAAGAGCTTCCTTGGAGTGGGCCAACAGCTCGACTACAGTCTCGTTCAAGGGATCCTTGTTCTTGTCCAGCCAACCGTTGATGTTGTAGGGCACCTGTAAAACAGTTATAGAACCACTTTTTTAAAATAAGGGTCACACAATTAAAGCAAAACATAAAGGATAACATCACTGAAGTATAATAGGTGCCAAAACAGCAGATTCATCTTAATATTCTTCTTGCATCTATTAATAAACCATCAATATAAGAGAATAATAATAATAAGTTAACAAAGCTATCTTTGAGACGAGATACGCTCACTTTGGAACATGATTAGTCATAATTATAACGACCGTCAAAATATACACAGTTCAGACGCAACATCAAACTGAGAGAGAGAGTCAGAACGTGTATTAAACAGAACTGAAATGTTGACAGTACCAGACTATACATCACAGAACATGTGTTTTATAAATGAAACAAGTTATAATATATAGTAGCTTAACAGTAAGTTTTGAGTGTCATTGTAAGGGTACTATATATTTGCTATTGTCTATACTTTGTCTTCAGCAATACATAGTCATGATAATCCTGACTTGCACAGAGAACAGCCTACTTACAGTTCCGGCATAGTGCTTCAGGGCAAAGTGGGCATTGCCCGAACCCTTCGTTCCCTTGATTGGCTTGCCAAAGTTGGGAGACTTGCCCATGTGGTTGGTGAACAGTTTGTCCTTGAAGGTCTTGTCATCAGCCTTGGGGAACATGCACTCTTCTTCCAGGATGGACAAAAGACCCATAGGCTGAAATGTAAATCTTGGATTAAATTGATAACTAACACTTGTTAGAGAGTAGAGACTGGGTGTAGACTTTTGTCAAGACCCTAAGGCTGTAAAGTTCCTTAATTATGTGTAAAATCAGAGACAGGTTATTATTCCTGGGACTGCATATATCCTTTCCTAGCTGTGCCTGAGGCAGGGCCAAGCAGATTCGACAATAGTAAGATGTTCAGTCTTCTATGCCTTGACTCAGGATCTTGACAAAAGTCTAGACTGGGTGATGTGCATAGAACATTAATTATAATGGTCTCATTTCTAGTTTCTGTATATATTTGTGTACGCTTGTATGTGTATGTGTGAGAGTAAGAGGAAGACGCCGCGTTCGTGTGTGTGTGTTGGGTTCTATTAAACATCACACTTTGTTTCTAAAACATATACAAGGTAAGAACGGTCACTCAAAGGATTTATCTACTACTGTTAAGTTTTCGAAATAATCGTTTTATGGGCTTATTTACCGACGAAATCTGAAGACTCACCTTCTCAATGAGATCAATGCAGGCCTGCAAGTCCATACCGAAGTCAATGAACTCCCATTGGATGTTCTCACGTTTGTACTCTTCCTGCTCCAGGATAAACATGTGATGGTTGAAGAACTGCTGTAGACGCTCGTTGGTGTAATTGATACACAGCTGCTCAAAACTGTTGAACTGTTAATATAAACAAGACACGATGTACTAATAGAAGGCAATAGTATTTTCTCATCATAGAAAGGACTGGGGGACATATTTAGATTTTAAAATATAATAAGAAGTTCTGATATTTGGTGACGTCCCATCTGCTCTGTAGCTGGTGCCTAAATCCGGAATTGCTACTTGTGGGCCAGTTCATTAAATCCATGAACTGAGTTTTAAGTTTGATGGTATTATTCTGTTTAATTGAATACATGTACACATTTGCACCAATATTTTTGTAGGTGTGCAGGTTCGATCATTTAGAACACTTACGTCAAAGATCTCAAACCCGGCGATATCCAGTACACCAATGAAGAACTGTCTCGGTTTCTTGGTGTCAAGGGTCTTGTTGACTCTTTTAACCAGCCAGCCGAACATACGATCGTACAGAGCTTTAGCCAGAGCAGCCACGGAGTACACCACCTACTCAGAAAAGGTAATAGTTATTAATAACAAATCGGAAAGGAAACGCAATTGATATTTGACCTGCACCTGGCATAAATGTCAGTGAGCAAGCTATGCTACATATATTAACTAAGCATTTTTAAATAACTGTCAGCTGTATTTAAGCATCCATAAATATATTATTAGCTCATTCTCTTTATTAGAGTTTATCTAGAGCGTTTGTCTTCCATGAATATATATTAAGTCAATAAAACACTCCCTAAACTGAAAAAAAAACAATTATATTTAAAGGTATGTTAAATGCACTAAAACAAAAACATTGGAATGAACATGAACAAACAATTCTTAAAATATCGGTGCTCACTCCTAGAACGAGAATTAGGCAGTTCACCCTTGATTTATAAATATTTTTATATAAATGTGGCAACATATTTCAATGCGAGCTGAAATGAGAAATTATTATTTCTTAATTGTAGTCTAAGTTTCAGTTTATTAATGGGTTAAAATATTAATAGCTCTGGCTCACCTGTTCCTTGGTACGACCCTGGGTGACATAGTCGTTACCGACCTTGATCTTGGGTTTCAGCAAGGCCTTGACAAGGTCACCAGTGTTCACGCCAAGTAAGAAAGCAACCTTTTCAGCCTCTGCAAAGTGGAAACTCCGTTACAATGTGAACTGTATTACATGTACACTGGTCAATGAATCTTAACAAGTTCATTAACAATGCACTATAGACAAGCAGACCTGTTGTCTTCAATTATCCCTGAATACGTTATTATCTACAGTCAGACATATCTCATTACAGCTTAATTAAAAAATTAATTTGGAAATTACCTTTAAATTTTAAAGATCTTAAGCTCATTTAAAGTATCTTAACAATTATCATTGATCGTTTGTTATATTTGAGCTCTGTATTTGACAATACATTTCAGAGATATTGTTATTGGTAAACTGTGAATGAACTCCAAACTGTTAGTTTGGTACTGGTGATGTTACGAAGTGTAAGAAAGAGGGTTTTGTGTAATTCAGAATTACTGTCGGATGGAATCAGAAGAAGTTAGTGGTCTGATTTAGAAAAGAACGTTTCAAGTCAAGCATGGGAAGGCTTCGGGCTCGTTGGAGCTGGATTGGGTCAACCTCGTTAGATACGTGCATATTTAATGAAAGCCAAAGGGCAAGTATATTGAGTTGCACCTGTGTGTTCAACCATATGCTGTATGGCATCTTCGTTGGCCATTCATAGTCATATCTGTCGGTAAAGACAAGGCAACATGTATAACACGAATACTATTGTTCTAATCTGAACCAACGAGAGACGACCTGCGGAGAGATGACGACATGTCCAAAGTTGGCAAAACTAGACAAGCAAAACGGACAACAAAGAACACTGACAACGCCCTAGTGGGCTACAAGTGAAATAAGCATGACAGCAAGTCTTGTAACATGCATTTGCTGTTTCGATAGTCTTACGTGTAAACACCTATATCAGCTATATATACTTGATTATTAATCTACATGTGCATTTGTTTCTAATTCTAAGAGCCATGCTCTATATACACACAGTTAATACACCTTGTAATACAGTGTGTTGTCACTTCGTGCAAGTCACTAGGACTATCAACTATTCGCAGTTGCATTAAAGAGACCAGGCTCTGAATATGACGCAGCTGTGGTATTCCTGTGAACAGCAGCGACTAGCACGTTTGTCTACACTTGATGAGTCTCCATGAGACACCAATCTAGAAACCAACGCAGTGTAAAGAAACCTACATATAGAAAACTCACCAGCACTGCCGTCGGCTTCGGCCTGTTCGCCTCTCTGCTTGAACTTCATCTCACCAAAGTGCATGATGGCTCCGGTACATTTGTACATGCTGTTCTTCTCCACTTGAGTGAAGCCCAACACGTCAAAAGCGTTCTGGAAAACAAACCCATGGTGTCATGTACAAACGTACACATTAAGATACACTACATCAATGTATTGACAATAAAGAGTTCTTGCTTCACAGAGAAGATAGTTTTCGTAAACTGAAGAAGAAGCTCTTTATTTTATTTCATTTTAGCCTGACTAAAAATATTCTGGATAACAGATCATTGGTTGTGGTGATATGAAAAGACAATTTTATTAAATAGGCGTTCGGTACAATCATAAAATAAAAGCAAGAGAAACATTTAAAAATCACTGTACAAAATCACTTTCTGAAAACAAGTAAAAAGATGCATGCCTAAAACCCTTGTGAAGGATGCGTTCGTAAAATCATTGTAGAGGATGCATTCCAAAAACTCTATCGAGGATGCGTACTTAAAATCACTGGGAAAATGCGTACATAAATTCTCCACGACATAAACTCAAATGTTAACCGAATATGTTCTGGTAAACGTTATTATAAATGATCGTTCTTATCTTAAGAAGTTTTCCATTATCATCCAAACATATTTAAATAATAAAGCCATCAATCCCAAGCTGTCTAGATAACATTACTGTTCCCCTCGGTCTAACTGTCTATCTACTTACATCTGTGGTCTTCATTTCATCCACGTCATCAATACCATCGACTGTCAGTGCGCCTTGGTTGATAAAGAAGAAGAGAGCGGGGTCGGCGGGTGTGAGAAGCAGCTCTGAAACCGAGAGCAATGGGTTAACTACATCCCCAGTGCCAGTGACACCAATCGTTCGAGTGAATTTGACAATAATCCATTGTCCACAAAATTGTTGTACACCAGAACCCTTCATCCAATACGTTTAGTGTTACACCAGGAAGATTTAGTTGTTGTATTGATCAAGTTTGACGGTTTGTTAAGGTTATTGTGAATTCTTATTAAACCGATATTAAATAACGAATTACATAAGAGAAATGGATGGAAACAATATTTGAGATTATATTCTTACAGATAAAAAATGTCTCAAACAGTTTAAATGGGTTGAGACAACAGAGATCACGTTGCAAGGTCAATATTTCAACAAGGACGCAAGGTGTACAGTTCATAAAAGAAATCGAGAGAAAGAAAAGTGAAAGAAAAAGATTTTCATTTTAGTCGCCTTGTACGACAAGCATTGGATTACTTAGGCCCCATTTCAAAGTGACACCACATCTTTCCCTGGTAGTGCCACGCCGTAGCTTAAAAAAGGGACGCGAGTTGAAAAGCTCAAGACCTTTCTGCACATTACTTGATAGCAAGACGACAGATTGTTACTTACCAGCCATAGGTGCGAGAGCATTACTCAGGATCTGGTAAAAGATGTGGTAGTTTCTCTCGAGCGGTTGCTGGAAGGTCACGCGGGACTTCTCCAGTAGATCTGGTGTATAAAACATAACCCTTTATCGCAGTGTACATCACTACAGAACCAGCAAGCAAAATAACTACCGTATGTAGCCAAAATATACAGAAGTATGTACAAGCGTCCGAGTACATACTGCACTCTCCAGCAAATACTGAAATCGATTATACTTTTCATTATACTAAAATGCTCTACCCCATGCTGGGAATACCAAAGATGACGGGCACTCTTTACAGTACATCAAACTGCTTTACGCTCTACCTGTACATGTGTATACAATGAATTTTAAACAACTGTTTAATACAAAATGTGCGTGAGCGAGTGATTTGGGCTTTTACGTTGTTTTCAGCAATCTTTCGGTCACATCACTACAGACTAACCAACATCACGTCGGTGTCGGGGCTCCTGTCTCTCCGGGCTGAAAGAGAGTTGCCCGGGCGGGACTCGAACCATTAATACGACATGATGACTTAAACAATGTACTCCAAAACGAAACTCAAATTATTGTAAGCTACAAGAAACCAAAACTAAAATACTGCCGCCTCAGATCGTGACTCTACTTCAACTAACATCAACATAATATCACTCCGCGTTGTTTTCTCTCATTTATACATACACATACAGTGCTTCAAGGCCACGACAAAGTTTCAAAATATAATTTATAGTATTCGCCAATAATAAACATTATTTTACTAAATTATTGTCCCAATGATTTGGTTATTGGTAATACTTTATACTCATGTCTTCAAATTTAATGTGATAGATCAAATGCAAGAGTTGACTCCATTTATCAAATACTTACATGTTTCAATGTCAGCACCGGCGATCTTGCCTTGGGTACCAAAGTGGATACGGATGAACTTACCCTAAACAACCACATATAACGTTTTGAAAACTGGCAAATTATGTGGAAGGAAATTTGACGATAAATTTCAGTTATGAAAGTTTTAAGCGTATTATTTATAAATCCATTTAATGCGGATAATTTATTTTACATAAATTTTAAATTAATCATAGAGTTAAAATAAAGTAAATTGTATCAAAAATTGTAAAATATATTTTAATGGAATGATCAGTTTACTTTGAATTACTTTCATACTTACGTCTTGCAGCCAGTACTCGTATATATCTGTACTGCTTAAGAGTTATTATACAGTACGCGAGTATGGATCTACTGTTTATCAGTCCACACAGTACTCGAGGGTGGCTGTACTGTTTAAAAGTTTACACAGTACTCGAATATTGTTGTACTTTTTAAAAGTTTACACAGTACTCGAGCATTGATGTACTGTTTAAGTCTATACATTACTCGAGTATTGCTGTACTTTTAAAGTCTATATACAGTACTCGAGTATTGCTGTAGTGTTTAAAAGTTTAAACAGTACTCAAATATTGTTGTACTGTATAACTAGCTATACAGTACTCCAGTATGGTTATATTATTTAAACGTTCAGACAGTACTCGAGTATGACTGTACTGTGTAACAGTCCATACAGTACGCCAGTATGGCTGTACTGTTTGAGAATTAGACTTGGTTAAAAGGTGAGATGGGTAAAAGAGTGGCACCGAAAAGGCACCCACATGCTGCGAGATCCGGGGAATGACAGATATGGGAGTGACCCGGAAGAGCTTCCAGCAAATTAGCAATTAACAGAACCGATACACGGTATATCTTGGGTACATTTAATTTCAATATTTTGCTCAAAAGCAATTTATTCAGGCACGTTTTAACCTGAGATAGAACGGTAGAATTTATTATTCTACTGCCTAAAAATCTTTAACTGCCCTGTCATCAATGCCGTAGCCAAACTGAAGCCGAGGAGGCAGCATCTGATGTTGAACCAGGAAAGTAGAAATGTTAATACAAGAGAGGAGTGTTTATCTATAGCTACTCTGTTTGACCCACTGTCTCCTCTGACTTCATGACCTGCGTCTGACCATTTTACATGATATTTTCAGTAAACTCCGCCTAGTTTGCCTTTTCTCAGAAAATGCTTCTAAGCATAGTACTTACAAATCGAGAGGAGTTGTTATTTCGACTGGTCTTGGCATTGCCAAATGCTTCCAGTACTGGGTTAGCCTGAATGATCTGATCTTCGAGGTTTCCCACCTACAGGCAGCAGCACACACACACACAGGGGAGGAGAAAGTGAGGAAGAACACATTTTAGTGACAGAAGACTAAGTCTACTTCGAGTAAAATGAAAACCTAAAAAATGTAACATTAATAAAATTCACACGATGTTGGAATGTTATTTGTGAATGTTTGTGGGAAAGGTGAAACACACACGGCAAATAAGGGAGGTCACTCTTGTACATGAAAGGTGTCAGTGGTGTCAGATGTGCTGGATTAGAAATGAAGTTACGGAAACGAGAGGACAGACGGGCTAGACAGAATAAAGAACAAAAACATGAAAGAGAAACGTTCGGTGTTAAGGTCGGAGTTTGGAAAACTATTTTCTGTTGCCAGGGCGACAGATTTTATTCAAAAAGAAACCAAGCAGTGACACAAATGCATTTCAGAATGAAGTTGATTTGAGATGGTATTTGGAAGGCGGGGTTGATCAGAGGGACGATCTAGGTTAAAGGTAGAGTTAAAGGTGACGATTTTCCAGGTGCAAACGTTTTTCTTGACACAGTAGAGACGTGGTGTCGGTCAAGAATCTTGTTTACACGTCGGAAGGGATGGTGATGTTAGCTGTATTAGGATGTACAAAGACTAGGCCTGCAGTTTGTCCAACACTGCTTTACTTACAAATCTGGAGGAGTTGTTATTACGTGTAGTCTTTGCATTACCGTAAGCCTCAAGAACAGGGTTGGCTTGAATAATTTGATCTTCCAGAGATCCGGACTGCATTCACACACGGGAAGAAGAAGGAGGGATGATTATAACACACGGTAATTCCAAACAGTTCAGGTGATGTCGGTGCAGCAAGACTATTAATCTAATGTCTATCTACTGTTGGGTTCGGGCGTTGATTTCATCAGCAAGTGGAAAGAGGGACAATGACAAACATGAGGGTAAACTCCATTCGTGGGAAGGATGGGCAGACACGTCAGGGTGTATGGGCAGTGAAGGCTGGGTATGGGGTCGCAGCAACTCGGAATGGTTGTCAAATGAAAATGGGCATGATTGCGGCTGGATGAAGTGCACACGATGACCAACACACATCATCACATTGCTTCGTTACTTACAAATCGGGAGGAGTTGTTATTACGAGTGGTCTTGGCGTTACCATAAGCCTCTAGTACAGGGTTGGCCTGGATAATTTGATCCTCAAGGGAACCCTGGTGGATACAGCAAGCTCGGTCAGCAAATTATTATTTGAGGCTACCTATTCCGTCTATAAGGGGAGCCGCATTTGTACTGTTGTATGGTGGGTGGTGGTTTGGTTAGGACAGTGATGGTGATATTAGTCGGGTACCTAATAGCATATCTTGGTTGTTTTGGACAATCGGGTGGTTGTGGAGGTGGTAGGGGGGAGATGGAGGGTTGCTTTAGTCATGTTAGCCTGAATGACCTTCTCTGTGTTTGAAGTAGGTCAAATTCAGGTTGGAAACAAAAGGGCTTTTTAAAAGGGTTATTTGGGGCAAAACAGTGGTTTGTCAATACATTAGTTATGGTAGAATTTCAAGACATTGGGTTTGGAAGGTTGGTTTACGGATTCTTATGGGTCTAAAATTAAGTGTGAGAGTTTCCAAACTCAGTGAGGTTACTGAACACAAGTATGGGGTCTAATCTATCCATGGACATGGCCTGTCCTTCCTCAGGACGGTACTCACGAATCTGGAGGAGTTGTTGTTACGTGTTGTCTTGGCGTTACCGTAGGCCTCAAGAACAGGGTTAGCCTGGACAATCTGGTCCTCGAGATTGTGCTGTTTTGGGGAGGTGATGGTTTTTTGGATTGGGCGTCAGGTAGGTTTGGGACGTAATTAGTGTTTTTGTTTGATTTATTATCAGGGCGTTTGGAGATTTGGAGTTTGTGGAAGGAATGAAAGAAAAGAAGACGTAAGAGATAGAGTCAATGGGCGCATCTCGTCAATATGATATTTCAAAATGGCATACCGTCAGTACACATTAAATATACATTGCATCATGTAGTCTCAATACAACAACAATATAATAGAACAATAATAATGGTGAAAATATCTTAATAATGGCGTAATATATATATATATATTGATGCCTTAACTTATCATAAAAGAATGCATTACCTCATGTTTTTATGTTTACGAGAAGTATTAAAACATTTTGTTCAAATAAATTCCTTTGTCATTGAAAGCAAATTCAAGATGAGCATGCGTAGAAATACACAAAAAGTCTTGAAGAATAATTGGCTAACTCGGCGTCAAATTTGAAACATGACTGGTATCACATAAATCCTCTTCGTTTGTAAAGAAGACCGGAAATTGAAGAAAACACGCTTCTTGGAATGGCATTAAAGGTCAAAAATCAAAATAAAATTGCATGATGTAATTTTGTGTTGATTGTGTTATCTGCACTGTTAACATAAACCCTGCATAGATTGGAGTCAATGTCTGTAAAGAAAACTGGAATAAACTCTAATACGTAACAGTGCAGAATAATCGTTCAGTAGCTGTAACTTTTCACAGCGCTTCGCTAGTTTTCGGTTGTTTCCATTGTACTTATTAGGTACTATTTTTATGATTTACACGAAAAGGGGAAATCAAAATTTGTATGATAATGTTTGACCTTTAAATGAAGCTGATCGGTTGACGTGTTCACTCCCTTTGAATTATAGTCTTTAAAACGAATAGACTAACGCCGAGTAAAGTATTTGAAGAAAGATTATGCCCGATGCCCAGTATACTCACCCATCGAGAGGTTTCATGAATTTGACTCTGATCTTTTAAATGTTCATAAATACATTGAAAGGTTTTCATCTCTAGGCATACGATATAATCTTTCTTCAAACACATTCTTGAAAGAGTAACTTCTTACAAATATACAGAAACCCATGCAAACAAAACAACAAAACTGACTGAAATTGAAGGACATTTATCTATACTGACGTCCAAAAGAAAACCAAGTCTTGAAGAGATATCTCTTGTATATCAAACTCATTTGTGAATTATTCAGTAGTCTCTAAAATCTTGGTATACTTTCTTTTGGACGTCAGTATATAAACAAAAATCTAATTATATGTAAAATCAAACTACCTTTGTTGATGTCAACACATGAACTTAGTGTTTAAGCACTCAATAACAAGGAGGGGTGCATCTGCAGATCATGCTGGGGAATCATTGAGTTTTACTGAACGTTGAGATATAACGCTCATCAAGAGAATATATCTATATACATGTAACTACTGGAATTTCATGAACTACAACAGTTCTCGGACTGATTTTATTCAGCTTCATCATCAGTTTTGCAACAATGTAATTTGGGAAGGAAACAGACATTACTAAGGAAAGGTGAAGGTCACTGTGACGTCATCACACGGGCACGTGCAAATAGGATTTCCAGTTCTACCTTCTTTCCCTTTTCCTCCGCCTGTGGTTCCTCTTTGTCTTTGCCCATAGAAGCAGCAGCAACCATGGCCAAGTACTGAATTACTTTCTTCGTGTTCTCAGTCTTACCGGCTCCAGACTCGCCTCTGTACGTAACATGCATATACACACACATATATATATAATATATATATACACGATATATAACAAAAGCACTGCATGTATCCTAGATACACGATGGTTAGAGCGCCGCATAGAAAGTATTAGGAAATGACTCAAATACAGAATACCCCACTGCATCTGTGATGCCCACATTGTTGAAACAATGGTCCGAAATGTTTTCCAAAATTGTATTTGTTAACGAGTGAGTCATACAGTGCAATGTTTGTATTCTGTACTTGACCATTTCATGTGATCGACTTATAGGACAGCATATATATACCGCGTAGGATTCAAATTCATCAATGAAGAATCTTAATCAGTGAAACATCTCTTATTTGGAGATATTATGAATTATTTTTCGTCAAATCCTATAATTTATCAATTTCTGACATTTTTACAAATATATGGATAATGATAATCCAGCAATTTGAGTAAAGGACGCCTGAAAGAGCAAAACTACAGTGGCGCTCCCGGGCCTCTCCGGGAATTTTGTATAGGAAAAAGCAATACTAGTAATTTGCCAAGGGTGGGGGGCGAGTGCTGGCTCCCCCCCCCCTCGAAATCTGCGCCTGAATAGTCATATATATGTTGTCTCATATGTCTATAAACCTATATAAATGCATGTATAAATATATTGGACTGGTATTGTTATATTCACATGAACTTACATAAAGGTGTTCTCTGTGTGGATTAGCTGCCACTTGAGCAAAATACATTATCACTTTCTTCGTGCTTTCTGTTTTTCCGGCGCCAGACTCGCCTCTGTGTGGCCAAAATAATGAACATCTCTAGTTACAAACAGCCACAAAATATCTACCTACCTGCCCCTTGTATTGAAGTTTATTATGTTAATAATCTACAAACAAATATGAGTGAATTCCAAGTTCAGTATTGGCTGTCAATAGAAAAAGTACATTGGCGGAAACACGAAGAGATCACTTGTTGTAACATGCAAATGGTAATGGTTGATCCAGATCTTGCACAAACGATGTCAACAGGTTGTCAAGGTCTGTGGTGGTTGTACTTTCTACTGATATGCCATCTGTCCATTATTAATGTTTCTTACACATCCGTGAAGATATCAGCAGTGTAATATATTTCACGAAATATTGCACTAGTTTAATATAGCTATGGGTCCGGAACTACTTTGTATCACATGACCGCCACATCACGTGG
>JAUELE010000015.1:14762-29308 GCA_031471655.1 Diodora aspera
AAGTACCCCATCGAACACGGCATCGTCACCAACTGGGACGACATGGAGAAGATCTGGCATCACACCTTCTACAACGAACTCCGTGTGGCTCCAGAGGAACACCCCGTCCTCCTGACAGAGGCTCCCCTCAATCCCAAGGCCAACCGTGAGAAGATGACCCAGATCATGTTCGAAACCTTCAACTCTCCAGCTATGTATGTATCCATCCAAGCCGTGCTGTCGCTGTATGCTTCAGGTCGTACCACTGGTATTGTTCTGGACTCTGGTGATGGTGTGAGTCACACTGTCCCCATCTATGAAGGTTATGCTCTCCCGCACGCCATCATGAGGCTGGACCTAGCTGGAAGAGACCTCACTGATTACTTGGCCAAAATCCTGACAGAACGTGGTTACTCCTTTTCCACATCTGCTGAGCTAGAAATCGTCCGAGATATCAAGGAGAAACTGTGCTACGTTGCCCTGGATTTTGAGCAGGAGATGTCCACAGCTTCAAATTCCTCCTCCGTGGAGAAGAGCTATGAGCTGCCCGATGGTCAGGTCATCACCATTGGCAACGAGAGGTTTCGGAGTCCAGAATCATTATTCCAACCATCTTTTCTTGGAATGGAGTCGACTGGCATCCACGAGACCACTTACAACTCCATCATGAAGTGTGATGTCGACATTCGTAAAGACCTCTACGCCAACACCGTTCTGTCTGGTGGCAGCACCATGTTCCCCGGGATCGCTGACAGGATGCAAAAAGAGATCTCAGCTCTGGCTCCTAGCTCAATGAAGATCAAGATCATCGCTCCTCCTGAGAGGAAGTACTCCGTCTGGATCGGTGGCTCCATCCTGGCGTCTCTGTCCACATTCCAGCAGATGTGGATCTCAAAGCAGGAATATGACGAGTCTGGTCCTGGTATTGTTCACAGAAAATGTTTCTAGTTCCCGTCCTTTCGTGTATAAGAGACGTTTACAGTACATGTATCATAAAGTGTTGACTGTCCCATATAGGGGATACTTCTAACGTTACATTTCAGTGTTTGCAGAAGTTTAACGATCTGCGAACTGACTTTTTACTTCATTTGAACACTATGCAGATATCATAATATTTGTAAAATAGATTCTTCGCTTATGTATGTACGTATTTAACATACTTAGTAACAAATAAATAATTGTCACACTGTTTTACTTCATCTGATATAGTTCAATTTGAAATGTATCAATACATGATACATAAGTACAATGTACATGGCTGGTACGAGTTTCTGACTACAGCCTACAAACATATTTTACCTGAACTCGTTTTGTCAACAATAATAACTGTCACTGAAATGTAACAGTTCGGGAAAGAATTAGGACCTAGTTTTCAGACTCGCTACATTACATCCACAAAAATAGACACACTGCATACTGTTTGATACTCTTGCTGAAGATAGAGAGATAGATTTATGAGTTACAGTTTTAACGATACAGAAACATTGTACACATTAAAAAGACACAGTGATTATCCCAATCCACCTGTTGGGAATCTCTCCGTGATCTGGACCATATCCAGATTTACTTGTGTGTATATGACCGAAATACTCACGTGTGCATTTTTTGCACATATGCAGATTTTACACAGGTGTGCAATTTGGTACATGAATACTGCAAATCATATGTGTTGATTCTGTGTAACGATGACCCTGTGGGGCTTCCGGGGAGTGACATGGTGTCATTTAGATAGAATAGGGCATCAGTAACCCAATGCTTGTCCCCAACTAAAATGGGGATCTTTTGCTTTCTCTTTCTTACTATCGATCCTGTGTTTTTCCTTTTCCTGATATGTGCCTCTTGCACATTCACATATTGCCCCCTGCAATGTAAAACTCCATTTCACTGACTCACTCACTGTGTTACAAGGGTTTATTACAATGTCTTTGGCATTACTCCGTCATTGCTCGGTCATTCCGCGATGTTGATATTAGGACGTCTTCTGTAAAATACGTTCTTTACGAGGTTTAAGAATTAAAACGTCGTACTCAGTTGTTTTACGAGTTTTTGTTCGATGTTGTGTTTTGTTCGATGTTTATAATAAAGCGTAGTCAACGTATCAGAGATTGGACTGAAAAGCGCAAGCATTGCATCATGGCTGCGTATAGAACATATATATAATTGCCCGGATATACATAATAAGCCGAGGTATGCTAGGCGGGTCTTTCACGGTCTACGCGTACACATGCTCAACTTGAGAGGAATGAATGAAAACACCCCGAGGCCATATACCCAAGTCAGGTCATCGGATTGAAAATTATTGAAAGCTGATGATTACAGAGATTTTGGTGTACCCTTAAGCTGAATAATAATAATAATAACTGGAAACTAAACTTAACTGGTACATATGCAACAACTACTTTAACTCTTCACAAGTAACAGTAATTGCTAATACATGTATATATGTCGTGAAGATGCTTTACCCCTATTTTCATGAGTCAGTTTGGACATTCTTTTCATTTTGTAAGGGAATATCAAATCAAATTTCAAAATATTTCTGCCAATTTCCATTTTTTAAAAAGGTTTTGTATGATGATACTTAATATATGCTATGTCAAGCCACAAAGGCCCTTTAATCAGTCTCTGTTCATTAATAGTGTATTGGTATTACATCATGGTGTGTATTGGGACACTGATGTTAAGCACTCTGTGGAATTCCATACTATGAAATGGTCCCTCATGAATGCCAATTGCAGCGGTTACTGGTCTGTTGACTAACTGTCTGACTATTACACTTATTTCAAAACTTTTAAAAAAAATTTATCAAGTTTTACAAGTTTGGAAATATGAATATAAAACTAATTAGTGGTACGATGTCATTTCCAGTTGACCACAATTGAATGTTTTTATTAACATGGTACCCCTCTGATGTCCACTTCTTGGGTACTGGTTTCAAATGCAATCCCACATCAGTTTACGCATATTTATAAGATGCAAGGTACTAAGTTTCAATATTTGATCAATATTTTTGACATCTACAGATCTAATATTGCATTCAAAATGAGCCCTCCTGTCACACCCACTTTTGGGTGTGTGGGGCTGAAATACAATCCCAAACTACTTTAAGTTACAAAGGTGCTGTGCACAAAGTTTTATTGAATTTGTTCCACTAGAGGCGTGACGTTGCTCCAATAGGATGCAATATGTGCCTTCATGTCAAAAGTCATTTTTCAAAATTACTCACAACCTTTCTGATATGTTAACAGGCATACAGTAGACTGTAGTTTCAGCCTCCGAACTTCATTCAAAACCTTCAAATTAACAAAACCTAATTTTTCAATATGGCTCCCTACCACGCCCACTTTTGGAGGTACATGACTCAAATGCAATACCAAACTAGTTTATGTTATAAAGATGCTGTATACAAAGCTTTATTGAGTTTGATCAATATTTGTGACTGCTAGATGTGTGACATCGTTCCATTTGGGTTCTACGAGTACAGTCATGTAAAAGCAAGGTCATTTTTCATAATTCATCAACACTTGTCTCATATGTTAACATGCATACAGTTTACTGTCCATAAATCCAGTTTCAGCCTCCGAACTTTATTACAAACCTTTCAAATCAAGAGAACTTAATTTTTCAATATGGCTCCCTGCCCAAAAAATGTCACCGTTTGGAACAAGTATCTATCCCCGTTTCGTCTAATTGTGACCGTTTCGTCCCATCGCATGTCATAGTTATGGCGAATCACCGTTTTAGCCAGTTCCATACATGTATGTGCTTACGTTCGAATCCAAATGTAATGCTCAATCTATTTTTAGCGTTAGACGAAGACAGCAACTCCCTTTTCTTTATCGCCTCAATTAGTGTGAACTCTTTGCGTAAAAAAAATCAGAAAAAATCCAGCATGGTATTGTAATACTACTAGATGAACAGAAAGACAAGCTCGGAACATATATAGATTGGCGTACTGGCATCTCTGATCATGTTCCTTTATGGTTGTTGAAATTAACCGAGTTCCATTTTTGTTTAATTGTCCCTTTTATGAGGATCTAAGGAAGAATATCCTCTCCCAATACTACCTTGAGCATCCTTCCTATGATCAATTTATTGCTTTAATTTGTTATCATCTGGGTGCTCTGCTATTGTAAACTCATTGGCAAATTATGTCTTCTTAGCTATGATGAAACGCTGTAAGTTTTTGAAATGCTGACGTATTGTGATACGGTGCCCCAAGTTAAATGTATCACCAGTTTGTATCTTACTATGTATAATGGGCCGGTGGCCCCTATATGGAAATAAACACATTCAATACTCAATACATCTGGCGCAATTTGCGTGTGTCATTTCCTTTTTAACACAACTTGAAACCTTTTGTCGGGAACACATTTGCGTCAGCACCCTCTAACCTCATACGCGCGAAAGAATCTGTATCCTCTAGTGGGTAGTGATGCGTAAGGCATGAGAGGTCTAACCATCGCTTTCCGAATTTTACTGAACATGAGATGGGGGGGGGGGGGAGGAGGGAGGTCCTGGAAGATATTTCTCTTGCAAACTATGTTTTTGTCCGATGGCGTGAGACAACAGAACGACAGGGCTTTATCACGAGAAATGCTCGGATTGCACAGCATTGCAACTTATTACTGCATGCTGTAACAGCTGAAACTACTTTAATACGGTAACTTATATCCTACTATTATAGCCCAGTTCATGTCGTGTCCATATCGGCACACACGTCAGAGTTGCTTCCAATGTGCGTCTTTTTCCTGGAGACTTCCACTGAATCGAGACGACTTTACCGTTTCTGAATCTCTATGTGAATCATCATGAAAACATCAGATTTACTAACTTTCAGGAAATTGGGATGCGCTCTTCTCGACTTCATCGAGTGATTTTATGGCATTATTTTATTAAGAACATCACGCTTATCACCCGCCTTAAACAGCTTTGCAATCCTGTTTTACTAAATAAATTACAGTATCTTATCGAGACGTGTTCCATCCATTAATGCGTTCATTACTTGCTAGATTTTCTTCAGTTTTCTCGGAAATTCAAAGCCAATCTGCGGTTCTGTTATCGAAAACGTGACGTAACATATATGTAATAATGATCTAATAGAAGTCTAAATGGAGACCATGCAGGGTTTTTTTAAATGAGCGTATTTAAAGCGCTGAAGGCAAATCGTGTTACTTTTTGGCATTCAAGCTTTTTATGTGTATTGAGGGTGCTCAACTCAAATCTACTGTATGCTAAGCTCAAGAATGTCCGTAAATGCCTTAAAATTGAAAAATTCAAGATGGCCGCCAACACCGGGTTGAACTTCATCTATGTCCATATTTGTTTGCCTATACAACATATAAACTTAAATCCGAGGACTGAACCATGTGGTACCCCAAGCTTTAGTTCATTATTTTCACATCTGACTCCACTTATAACGACTGTCATGGCCGCCGATGTCCTGAAAGGTATGAACTGAACCAAAATAGACCATCGTCGTTGATTTCAAGATGTGAGTTTTGTGGTCTGTTGTGTCAGCAGCTGCTGATGGGAGATGCTGCTCCCTGGGTATCAACTGCCTCTGACAGCCCAATGTTGAGAAGCTCAGGCCCCCACCTCCAATTTGTGAGCTAAGTTGGCCGTAAAACACGGAGATCACGAGCCCGGAGAGTAGTTGGATGGGTGATCGGCTGGCGTTGACAGCTTCCAGTCCTTCAAGGGATTGCCCCTGCATCGCACTGGGTACCTGGTCGGAATGTGATGGTAGTTGTGAAAGTTAACCTTCTAGCGCCTAACAGGCAGTTTGGGTTGTATACTCCCTGGGGAGTTGAGATGTGCTCTTGATTGAACATTGTTCGAGTGACCAGGTAATAATTCGGAACGCTTTGAGCATGTCCTTCTAGGTTGCCGAAAAATTGCCCCCCCCCCCCTTTCAAGTTGGACCCCTCCCTTTCCAAAATCCTGGATCCGCCCCTGCCACATATGTCTATTATCAACAAGAAAGACAAAGCAATACATGTGTTACTGTGCATTTCTTTGACGATACTGTTTTAATTCATCCCAAAGCATTGCTAGTGTATTGTCATAAATTAGATCTACGTTTATACGATTTACGAAAGGTGCTTGCATTATGTCTGGCGAAAGAGACACCAAACACGAACATTTATTGAACAAACCAAGACAGAATCGTCGTTAATAAATGTCAGTTGTTCAGTTTCGTTTATTCACGCTGTAAATTCTTGAAAACGAAACTGGGTGTTTGTCTACACGGTTGCGAAGCATGGATATCGACCCAGGTCTTGTCTTGATGACAGCCCATGTCTGAAGGGCGCTGAAAGTTGGAAAAATACGTTCAATTCATTAGTGATTGATGTAATTTCCTATCAGACAGGAAGTCAAGTTTTCAATAATAAATAAACGCTGTGTCTCTTTTCATGACAATAAAATTATATTGGTTATATCGACCGTTTGTGAAAAGAAATGACACAAACTACTTAATGATGAGCGAGAGGTTCTGGGAATGCGTAAGGAGATTAATTATTTTGGAAGGCTTGTTGACAAGCGTTTAAAATAATGATTTAAGATATATTCAAGCAAAATGTTTAAGAAAAGGGGGACAAGGAAAGGCATTACAAAATATACTGACGTACAAAAGAAACGATACCAAATGATTTCAATTGTCTTCCTTACGTATTTATGTCCTAGTTGATCAATAAGGATGCTTGGATTTCAATGAGTGTAATTTGATAGACATCATGTCATCGATAAAATGTCCTAACCTTGAAGGAGTATCTCTTGCACATAATTATAACGTATGCGTGAATTTACTCAGTGGTCTCTCACAATCTTGGTATCGTTTCTTTTGCACGTCAGTATAATTATGTTGAGAGGAGATACATCGGGTGCTATAATACTGGGGAAATGTCCCC
Organism: Diodora aspera; assembly: GCA_031471655.1. Taxonomy (NCBI): domain Eukaryota; kingdom Metazoa; phylum Mollusca; class Gastropoda; order Lepetellida; family Fissurellidae; genus Diodora; species Diodora aspera. The sequence continues at coordinate 21,650 of JAUELE010000015.1, forward strand.
ACGCCCACGCCCACCCCTGGAGGGTTTACGGTTTTAAGGTGGAGCACGGATATACAGTCTCAAATTTGTTGGAATATTGATCTTTCTACAAATTACAATTCTACATATTGTACAAACATGCATAGACGTCCACCATACATATTCGGAGGAAGACTCTCGCTGTGAATACCGATCTGAACTAGCTGCACTTGACGGCTGAAATCACAATAACTTCTGCACTCCAGCTTTGCGCCCGCTTCAATTTAATAGTGCAGCGATATCCTTTCTTTTGTCGCCGGATTGAACTTTTGTTCAGTGAAGCTTCAGTAACTTTAGTCTGTTATTTAAATAGTTATGAATATTGAAAATAACCCACAAACAACTACATGTATATATACTTGTACTCAAGTTTAAGATGTGCATGATGTGATTTGGCAAAAACAGGGGGGTGCAGACTGAACAATTTCCTAGTTAATGCAATTATATATAAAATTTACCTGAGAACGGGAGGGGGGAGGAGTGCGCATCCCGGCACCCCCCTCCGGACCCGCCTGTGACGTGTATACGTGAGTGACAAGGTATAATCAAGTATCGTAGCCTACTTTTGCTTGCGGTTATACGCGGTTACATTGTGAAACTGTTGTGGGTACAAGGTTCCCATTCTGTTATATGTACAGATTAACCCAGGTATTTTGTGTTTACCTGGTACACGTGCGTGTAAACACAAGTCGTGTTGTGGATTTACATTTGTTTTCGTGTCCTGAGTTAGGGCTAGTATGCACTTGAAAGAAGCCCCAACCCTGTATAGTCAATCAGTGTCTATGTCGGCATGCGTGTCCTGATGGCGGGGAATTCCCTGACATGAAGTTTGCATTTTTATTTTGTTACTTTGTGGTTCTCTCTTTAAAAAAACATTGATCTCATGAACTCAGAACTAATGTTTTTTGTTTTAAAATGACTTTCAGAAATCTTTTAGCCTAATCACCAAAATGTCACCTCTATGTTGTAAAGAGGCACAAAACATAGTTCCTCAAAGACGTAATTTTCCAGGGGATCCGGGAAAAATTTAAAGTCAACATGCAAAATGGTGCAGTCTCCGCCCATTTCACGAGTTTTCACAATACTTTGAGGGTTGATCTGGTGCTAACACAGCTAAATATTTAAAAAAGGCGAGCTAAAGGGACCTCCAATGGATTTCAGGCCCGGAGTTGGAAGCAACCTGAACAAAAAAACGAGCTCACAGCTGCTAATTCTGGCAGATCACACAGCCCGTACAGTGAGCAAGAAGAGGCTGTCATATTATTCCTGTTTTCAACAGGCGTGGGAGCGACAAGTGAAATATTGAATTTGACGAAACAAAGAACTTAAATTAGAAATTTTAACTGCAAAATTTCTATTTGTTTATTTTTCTCAAAAACGAGTCAGGAAAACGCTTTTATCTGTCTTCAGGCAGAGATATTTTTTTCTCAAGTGACAGAAAAGGAGAAAATTAAAATATTTTATGGCTCTTCGTTCACTCATGAAAAGTATGATGAGATTAGTTGAATTGAAATGATGTTTTACGTTGCAAGGGCACAATTTCAGCCATAACGCAACCTGATGTGCAAGGTGCACATCGAGCGAAAATACAGTTCATAAAAGAGATCGATAGAAAGGCAAGTAAAAGCAAAAGATCCCCATTTTAGTCGCCTTCTACGACAAGCATTGGGTTACTGAGGCCCTATTCTATCTAAGTGATACCACGTCACTCCCCGGAAGCCCAACAGGGTTCTTCAACAATTGAGTGCAGCTAGATCACTTTTCTGTAAGTCAGTGTTTATGGTTAAGCAGAATAGTGTTTGTTTCATGCAAAAATATAATCCGTAACTTGTGCAAGAAATATTCTCAATGCATGTTTTTAATGCAGAACGTGTATCTCAACTAAAACGTTGTCACTAAATTCAATCGACAAATTTTGTTATGAAACTAGTGCTATTTTCGAAAATAGCAATACCTCCCTCAGAGAACCTTCTTTTCAAGGAGAAATCATGAAGTGTAGACAATATAATTTATTCCATTTCACTGATGTCATTTTCGCACATTGTGAAAAATCCAGCATAAATACTGGTCAGGACTTGATTTCCCAGCTGAATGAAATACAACTTGAGGAATCCTTATTCTTGCACTCACTGACAAAGCTTCATTACCTTAGACAACCTCAATCTGACAGGACCCAACAACCACCAACCTGTTTCACAGTTTGTGCTCTGTCACACTCTTACTTACCAAATGCCAAACAGGGGCGTGCAGATTCTGCAACACAACAGTCTTGTCTGAGGTGATGCTGTACACTCCAGTGCACCAACACAGGGAGTAATACCAGTCCGAGTTTACCGTCCAGATATTCGCAGAAACGTTCTTCTCAATGTAGCTCCTGAAATCAAAATTAGAAGTCCCATTTAATTACATAAATTTATTGATATTTATCAACGTCTCAGAGCTCACACATTCTACCGAGGCTACTAACTCCAATTCCATGATGTAACTCTGAGACAAGGAATTAATCACAATGCTGCTTGAGTTTCTGATTGTTGCAGTTGATCCCAAGATGTTGTTTGATGAATGTGATCAAGCACAGAATCATGGAAACTTGGTGCATCGGGGGTTGGAAGGTTTTCAAATGAAAAGGGCAATAAATACCTGTTCTTCTCAGTTGACTGGCAGCTGAAACCCTTTGCGGTAGTCAGCTAACTGCCCTTGTTAAAACTCGACATAACCATGCTCACTTACAACTGACCTTAATGGGATGTGAATCAACAATAGATCTTTTATACTAGGTGGTAACAGAAATTGTGCACTGTCAAAGTGTGATGTGTTCTGACTGAAGACTGGTAAGAACAGGAACTCTGTGTAATTCGTACAGATCAATCATTTCAAAGAGAAAATGACAGTCGCCATGATGATATCACATTTAGAAATAAGTTCAGTCACTATCTTTTAAGGTTGCTGATGAAAATCCCAACATCAGTAGCACACGTGTCCCTCTTGAGCATTGGTCACAGCAGCACGCCTGTGTCTCATGGACTGGATGAAATGGGCAGGTGCGTTTGGTGTTGTGCAGTAATCCTTACCCAAGCCATGACAGAGTCGCCACTAAAACCATCCCTCAATATCACATCTTTCAGTATAACATTCACTTCTGTGATGGTTAACCTGCTGCCGACCATCTGAGCTTAAAACATAGAATCGAGACTGATGGGCGAGCATTATGTTTCTCAACTGGAGCAAGGGGCGATGGATACACTAGTTTCACCATAGCATCGGTCTTGTCTATGGCTTGGAGTGAACTGGATGCCTTGCAGGTTGATGTTAACATCGTCCTTGCTGCCGAAACAAGTCTAATGTATTGGGTTGAATAAACCTGTGATTGGTAATAGTGTGTGCAATTATGGATGCATTCTGCATCGTGTTGCACAAACGCTTCGAAAGTATTTGATGGTCCCGAGCAGGGGAAATAACTCTTGGTCATCCTGAAAGCAGACATCTCCAACATCATGCTGTTGTTGATGTCACCGAGAGACTGCAGAGATAGTGTTGTTGGCATTACTTACTGATATGCACTTGGATGTGTGAGGAGGGTGTATTGGGAGTTGAGGATCGATATATTCCGCTTCACAAAGTCCTCTGGGGATATCGCACTTGAACCAACTTTAACAACTCCCACTGGATCTGCCTTATTCAAGCTACCCGACATCCACCATACCTGCAACACAATCAAGATAAGTACTCTGAGAATTTAACTTTTATTCAAAAATAATTAACTTTGCTTGACTGTAAAATGCCCACACAACATTTAATGTACTAATAAATTTTGGGGTTTTATGTGTTTTTTTGCAATCTTTCAGCCACATCACCAGGGATTCACCAACATCATGTCGGTGTTGGGGCTCATGTCTCTCCGGGCTCCTGAAAGAGAGGCAGCTGGACGGGACTCTAACCACAACCGCCAAGGCCGACAGATAGCTGGGCTGATTCCAATTTTGGTGCTCATTAAGGCATACTGAATATTGTAGCCAGATGGTACAATGCTGAGTAGCCATGTAAGATATCCAAATGGTATTAAGTCCAGAAGGAGTAAACAATGGACATGAGATACTCACACGGGAATCTGGTAAACCGGCATCATGGAGAGCCTTCATGGTGTTATTGATGCCGATACTGTAACAAGCATGAGACTCTGGTGGAGGCTTCAAGTCAAACATCATAATCTTGTCAGTATAGTTGAGGGTAAGTGCTGCAACCGCTTCCAAGGTCGGTATCTTCTGTCTGGCCACTTCAGCCCGTTCATCCGCAGATAAATCACCCGCAGTCTGGAAAGGATTGATCTGCAAGAGAGTTGAAACAAAAGTTATCAAAATTAATATTTCATGTATACAGCACCAATAAAGATATCATGTCATGGCAGTGTCAGCAGGTGGCCTTGGCTGGTTTCAAACAGAGACTCAAAGACAGCTAGGTTTGTGTGTCAGCAGGTGGCCTTGGCTGGTTTCAAATGTAGACTCATGGACAGCTAGGCTTGTGTGTCAGCAGGTGGCTTTGGTTGGTTTCAAACATAGACTCATGGACAGCTAGGTTTGTGTGTCAGTAGGTGGCCTTGGTTGGTTTCAAACACAGACTCAAAGACAGCTAGGTTTGTGCGTCAGTAGGTGGCCTTGGCTGGTTTCAAACATAGACTCATGGACAGCTAGGTATGTGTGTCAGCAGGTGGCCTTGGCTGGTTTCAAATGTAGACCCACAGACAGCTAGGTTTGTGCATCAACAGGTGGCCTTGGCTGGTTTCAAACATAGACTCATGGACAGCTAGATTTGTGCGTCAACAGGTGGCCTTGGTTGGTTTCAAACGTAGGTTTGTGCGTCAGCAGGTGGCGTGGCTGGTCTTAAACGTAGACTCAAAGACGGCTAGGTTTGTGTGTCAGCAGGTGGCCTTGGCTGGTTTCAAATGTAGACCCACAGACAGCTAGGTTTGTGCATCAGCAGATGGTCTTGGCTGGTTTCAAATGTAGGCCCACAGACGGCTAGGTTTGTGTGTCGAGGGGCAGTCTTGGCTGGTTTCAAATGTAGACCCACAGACAGCTAGGTTTGTGCGTTACCATAAAGCCTTTCCAAGCCCAAAAGGTCAATACATTTCTGTGTGGTCAATAATCAACAAGTATGCACAAAATTGTGCTAATATCCTTTGCACTGACCATGATAAACCCGGAGCTCAAGCACTGACCCAGTGACTGAGCCATCACACTGCATCTGAGAGTCGACACTGTTACTGACCTAAATGCCTTTGCAATCTATTGAGAGCAATGGCAATGAAACACTCAGTGGCTTGAAACAACTGTTTGCTATTCTAACATATCCAAGAATCACATGACGATTTTATTAAACATAGAGCTTATCATCATAGTAAATATAGAAGCATTGTCCAGACACCGGATTGGACAGAAATGGTCACCACATCAAAAACGACGCCACAAATTAGCCTGGAAAGCAGAAAATAGTTACCACTAGTTTTTTATGACATTTCACTGTAACTAAATTAACTTGTAGACCATATAGGTAGAACATAAGTACATGTAATACAAATGTGTGTTGTGGTCCAAGTCTATCGACGTAATTCCAGGGACGTTTTAAGTTTAGGACTAGTCAACTTTGATGACATACTATTCCTCAAAACAATAAAGACCATTAATAAAAATAACAAGAGTCATCAGGAGATGACATATCCCCAGCACTCCCCAAAATTAATATATATTAGACTGCAACTGACTTCTTTTTGAGGGATGACAACATCACAATCATCCCAAACTGTCAATAAGTTCTAGTGATATGGTCTGGAAGTGAAATGTTTGAATTTGATGTTGGCCCTTAAGGCAAATAGGGCCTGTTTGTTTCACACACAGGTTCTGTGGATCACAATCAGGAGCAGTGATCCAGTTCCCTTGCACAAACAAATGATAATCCACCAAACTTGCCTCCAGTCTCACCCACTTTTGGGTAGCATGTGACTTGTAAACCCCAAAAGGCACAACTAGGCAAGGTACCTGATGTGTATACCAAGTTTGGTGTGAAAGTACCAAATAGTTTCCAAGTAATGTCCTGGACAAGATCCTGATGTAACATATCTCATTTTCAACACCTTACCCCCAGTCACGCCCACTTTTGGGTAGCGCGAGACTTGTAACCCTCAAGAGGCACAGCTAGGCAAGGTACCTGATGTGTATACCAAGTTTTGTGTAAAAGTACCAAATAGTTTACAAATAATGTCCCGGACAAAAATAGTGTGGACGGACAGACGGAAGTACCAACGACTATATCCCCCCGCATAATATGCCGAGGGGATAAAAATGAGAATTAACCCTTAACCTGCGGCTATTCTTTTAGGGCTTACGAGCTGGCTGGCGGCTATTCTGAACGACAGTGGAACCATTCCTGAAGGAATCGCCATAGAAATAGCAGATTTCTCTACAGTGGAGAAATTCCGGCTCCCGCCAGCCAGCTTGTCAAAGCTAGTTTCGCAGGTTAAGGGTTAACAATACCAGTTATGATGACAGTGATAACTCCTTCTAACCATAAAACCCCCATTCATTCCCAATGTTATTTTTGTGTATTTTTTTAAAAAAGTTTTGATTCTTTTTCTGTTTCATTTATAACAAGTTGCATATTCATATATCAGTGTCAAATCTTTGTGACTTCTGAGTTTGTTTAGCATGTCTTTGCATTTTATCATTATGTTTTACAGTCATTGTGTGATTGGTACAGTTCAGAGTGCAGCTATTTTGTTAAACCAGTCCTTTTCAGGTAGTTTGTATGCTTGAAATATTTATTTTTTCATGTGCGTGTATTGTCATTCTCATCTTTATTTGTATTGCATTTGCATTTTATTTTTGATTTTAATTTTTGTAGGTTGCAGGTCTTTTGTTTGTAATATATGGCTCAGCCAGTCAAACATAAAGGATTTATACTTTCGTAAGCGTACGGTTACCGTATGTACTGTTGCTGTAAATTTAGCATTCAAAAACTGGTATTTCTGTGAAGAATACATTCTTAGCAGGTTATTTTAGAACATATGTTTCCAAGATATCTGTATTAATTGTCAATAATACAACTAGAAAATTCCTATTGGGCTCAAGTCGGATAAAAACTTGTGGTGATATGTTTGTTTGCATTGTGACCGAATGAGATCCCTAAAATTTCTGTATGCTCATTCAGATGAACCCAGTGTCATAATTCTATTTCTCTTTATTCTGTATGTGTGGAATTACTGTTTTATGAAAGGATATTCGGGATGTACAAGAACTAAATGAAATGTTCAAAAAGTATCTTGGCATTTTCATGAAATCAAAATGTATATTAATTATTATTTGTAGAGGATCTAACAACTTTAAAGTGATGCTCAATAATGTTCCAAGTGCAATGACTCAGAGATACTTACAAAGGAAAAAAACTATAACAGTGTACACAAGAAGTTACCTTTCTGGTAAATTGACAAATATTTGTATGACTTATTATTTGTCTATTGACAGTTTAGATAGTTAATCAGTATTGAATTGTGGGCTGGTTTTTAACTTTTATGATACATGGTTTTACAAAAGTAGGTCCTGGGCTGGTTCTATTTGGAATAAATGTGGATACTGTTTTGCTGTACCAAAA
>JAUELE010000015.1:51792-65320 GCA_031471655.1 Diodora aspera
CCAAGATACGAAGATAACAAAATGCAGATGGGATATGCTATGACAACAGACCATTACAGATACACAGAATGGGTCTTATTTCACCCCAAACCAGAGTATAAACCAATATGGGATAAAATATATGGAGTGGAATTGTATGACCACTACACAGACTTGGAGGAAAACAAGAATTTAGCATATGATCCCAGCTATAAGACACTGGTGTCTGAGCTTAGTAAGCAACTGCATGCAGGATGGAGGGCGGCAATTCCAACAAACTCTCTATAGGCAGATGACAACGTCCTTATAAAGGTGACAATTGCATGCAATGCCTCTACATAACAGAAGATAGTAGGCCATTCCCTGTCAATGTCGAATACTGTCCACATACATTTCTTTGCTGAGGCAAACAGAATCATTTGAAGGTCAATGATGATTGGTTTCCAGGGAACTACATGAAACGTCAATATTTGTATGTCGTCATCTTTAAAGGTTCAAGAGATTGTGTAGATCGTGACCTTCATGTTAGGTCTTCCTCCTATCAGCCACTCAACTTACCATGGTGTATGGTATGAAAGTGTCAAGTAGCGGATTTCATAGATCTGACGCTATTGATCCAAAAACAGATCATTCCTCCAAACATTCCTCAGCTAGGTGCCTCGTTGAATGAGTATTTTGGGACACTGATCTTGAACACTGACTTCATCACTGTTGCAAAGAATAAGGTTAACGTATTCATGATTTGTATCTATAACCCTGCTTTGTGTAAACAAGTACAATTTCGGAGTCATATATTTCACAACCGTGTCTATGTTCAAAGATCAATCAGATTACTTTCGTTTCATATTTGCACGGGTCTTATTCTTAACTTGGGAAGATGTGTATTCTGGATGCAAATAAACGAAGATTTAATATCAAGTGTTGTTTAAACTTACCTTTGTGAATACGTAGAACTGTGGGTAGGTTCACCTATTTCCTACTTTTGTTAATATTGCAGCATGAATCACATTTCCCTTGTATCACATTTGCACGGGTCTCACTCAGAAATTGAGAAATTGATGTATAACTTGGATGCAGATAAACGAAATGTTATGGTGAATCGTGTTTTTCTTTTATAATTTCTGTATACTCAAAATGTACTGTGCGAAGTGATTTAATAAAATCACTTGATCTGATCTGCTGGGGATTTATGCAAAGATGGTCTTATTAGACAACCGTGAATGGACCAGAATCAGTGTGGATACTTCAGCATCGGCATTTGAAGCAACATTCTTCGACCAGTGGTTTTTGCTAAGACTGAAAACTGAGATTCAGGAAAAGAAAGTTCCCCGTGAGATTTTAACAAACAAGAATGTGTTAATATTGTTGATCAATATTATTCAGATTGCAATTCTTACCCCCAGGCCCTATATATTAAGTAGATATGATAAAACGATTGTTTTTTTCTCATATGTCGCTAGATCCCTTGATTGTGCCACTAACGAACCCAGAATGATAAATGTGGGATGATATCCGCTGTATCAATGTATCCCGCTGAATCCTTCAAGGGCAAGTATAGTGTAACGTAATAGGGTCCCAGTACTGTTACCTCCACATCCTAAACATCATCAGAAGACATCTTGATAAGCGAACCCCACCTGTCATTGTAAGAGTTGACACAGGTAACAGTGGCTCTGATGATCACGTTTGACATTTTTACATATACTGACGTCCAAAAGAAAGTATACCAAGATTTTGAGAGACTACTGAATAACTTCACAAGTGCGTTTGATATACAAGAGATATCCCTTCAAGACTTGGAAGGTTTATCAATTTATCAATTACACTCACCGAAATCCAAGCATCCTTTTAATCAACTATGGCATAAAGACGTAAGGGAAAATAATTGAAATCATTTGGCACACTTTCTTTTTGACGTCAGTATACTTTTACTTTAAAGAGAGGTATAGAGAAAGTATGATTCCTCCATGAAGGCCGAAACATACAGGAATATCAGAGATTATATTAATGAAGCTCAGCTTTCACCTTGACATAAAGTCTTCGGAGAAGTCCATAGTTGTTTTTGCTCCGCAGATCTCCACGGCTGTAGTGGAACCCTACAACTCCATCCTGACAACCCATACGACCTTGGAGCACTCAGACTGCGCGTTCATGGTCGACAATGAAGCCATTTACGACATCTGTCGGCGAAACCTGGACATCGAACGACCCAGTTATACGAACTTGAACCGTCTTATAGGCCAGATTGTATCCTCGATCACAGCCTCGCTTCGTTTTGATGGCGCCCTGAACGTGGACCTGACGGAGTTCCAGACCAACCTTGTGCCGTACCCGCGAATCCATTTCCCTCTCGTCACGTACGCTCCCATCGTATCAGGTATCATGTTCAAAATGTTCAAACAAATAAGGGCATAGTAATCTTAGCGACAAGTTATATATTCTATCTCTATGACAGGATAAACAATCTTGCTGATCTATGTGATCTTCTGATGCAAACGAAGCGCGGGATGGCGTTGTGGTCTTTCAACCTTTGCAATCATGGGTCGAGTCCCGCCTATGTACCTCTCTTTCAACCTATAGATTGAAGCCTCACACCCACGTGACGTTTGTGACACCGTGTTGATGTGGCTGAAAGATTGCCGAAAACAACGTAAAATCCCAATTCACTCAGTCACTCTAATGCAAACATTAAGTTTCAAAAGTTTTGTACTGAGTGAAATCTGTGCTCCCTGCAGGTTGTCTAAAGTCTCAATACATCTTCTGTGAAGATTTGTTATTGGGCTTAAGTTTAGGCATAAATAGTAAGCAAGTAAAGCATTGAAATATTCAGTGACAGTTTAGGAAATGATCCAAAACAACACAATTTGTTTTATTTGGGATTACATTTTCTTGAAAGGTGGCTATTCTGCTACTGTTGCGGTTGAGTCCCGTCCCGGATTTGAACCAGTGCCTCTAGGTTCAGGCACCCATCGCCAGCACTAAACATCAGCGATGTAGACCACTCTGCCATTGAGACTTCGCTAAGAAATGATGTTCAGCAACTGAGTTTTCTACATAGTCGACATTCAGTACCCCCTGACAGGTAATGGCAATAGCTTCCAAGTCCTATATGGCAGTGAAATATCTATCCGGGGAATACTGCATGTCGACTATGTGGAAAACTCAGTTGCTGAACTTCGTTAATTTAGCGAAACCTCTGTCCTCATACACTTGCTACCAAAGTTACTAATAGTCTGCCATACTCACTGACACACTCGTTGAAACACTCACTCACTACCACTGTCACTCACTCGAACCTCCATCCACTCAGACTCTTGCTATCTCGCACATGAACCTTCTCATTCTCTCACTCACTGACTCAGCATGAAATCTGATCCTGTTTCCAGCTGAGAAGGCATACCACGAGCAGATGTCGGTGTCCGAGATCACCAATGCTTGTTTCGAGCCCTGTAACCAGATGGTCAAGTGTGACCCTCGTCACGGCAAGTACATGGCCTGCTGCATGTTGTACCGTGGTGATGTTGTACCCAAGGATGTCAACGCTGCCATCGCCACCATCAAGACCAAGAGAACCATCCAGTTCGTCGACTGGTGTCCAACTGGCTTCAAGGTCGGCATCAACTACCAGCCACCAACAGTCGTACCAGGTCAGCCTTATTGTCAGCCTTCAGTTTACTCTCTGATATTCTACAATCTGGTTCAAACCAATCCTGGTTCGTTTTTGCACACGTAGCCGTAACCGGGGTGGGGGTGAGATGGGGGCTGGTTCAGGGGCGTCTAAGCTCTGGAAATTATTGGGTCTAAGATCGATTCATGACGATTTCTAGTGATTTAATGAAGTGTATGTATGGGCTAAACTAAAAATGAGATGTCGCGGACAGCCCCACCCCCAGCTCCCCATGGGAGGGGGCACTCGATAAGGTTCAGGGAGTCTGAATCTGGGAGGTTCTGGGGTTCATAATAGTTAGGAACGCGTTCTGGGCGATTTCTAGCTCTTTAAACATAAGCGGCTCGAGCAACCCCACTCCGCTTTTGCCGCTCATGCGACATAGGGAGTTTATTGCCAATTCCTTCAAATAGTTACATTGTAATTGTCGCTTTCTTTGAGGAGGCGACTTTGCCATATTTATATGTTTTTTCTAAATCTACATGCGACATACTGAGTTTATTGCCAATTCCTCCAAATAGTTAATTGTCGCTTTCTTTGAGGAGGCGACTTTGCCATATTTATATGTTTTTCCTAAATCTACTGCGACATACTGAGTTTATTGCCAATTCCTCCGGCAAGTTAATTGTTGCTTTTTTGAGGAGGCGGCCTTGCTATAGTTACATGTACATGTGTTACCTAAATCTACATGCGACATATTGAGTTTATTGCCAATTTCTCCTACTAATTAATTGTTGCTTGATTTGAGGAGGCGGCCTTGCTATAGTTACTTGTATTATCTGAATCGACATGCGGCATATTGAGTTTATTGCCAATTCCTCCTACCAGTTCAGTGTTGCTTTCTTTGAGGAGGCGACCTTCGTATATTTACATGTATTATCTGAATCGACATGCGACATATTGAGTTTATTGTCAATTCCTCCTACCAGTTAATTGTTGCTTTCTTTGAGGAGGCGACCTTGCTAAGGTTCAGAGGGCAGTGTGCATGTTGAGTAACACGACCGCCATCGCTGAGGCCTGGGCCAGACTGGACCACAAGTTTGACCTCATGTACGCCAAGAGGGCTTTTGTCCATTGGTATGTCGGAGAAGGTGAGTATATATATATACGTAGAGACTCAGGCTGAGGGTAGGTAGGTAATAATGTTAAAGTTGGATAAGTGTTCCCAAGCAGGACATATGTTTGGAACATTCTGTGTTAAATAAATAACATCCACTGTAGATGAGACATTATCAAAGTGTTTGGTCATTAAATAACATCGTATTTATAACCTTTACTGCCTTGAGACAAATTCATTTGATATTTTTTAATAGACTCTTGCAGTCCACTAGAAAGCAATTCCTACTGTGCTTGCATGATGCATTAACCGAATAGTTGGATAAAATTAGTGACACGCAGCGGTGGCGCCAGCGGGGGGGCGGGGGGGAACCCCCCCCCCCCTGTCGGAGAACCTTAGCCCCCCTCCTCCCACCGGGTGAAAATATAGCATTTCTTTGGGGAAAATTTCAGAGAAAATGTGTGTATTTTACTGCATTTTGTGAACATTTGTGTATTTGTCGGGGATTTCAGTCGCTCTGTCGGGGATCTCGACACCCCTGCTACAAAACATAACATATACTTGGTTAAGATATGCATTCAGATAGTTTGACATAATTGAAATTAAAACACTCTCGCAGAAGACGAAGACGAATTATTCACAATTGTTTGAGCAGTGAAGTCTACTTAACGTTCTTGAGGTCAAACTAACATCGATCAAGGTAAAAGATATATATTCTTTTGAACTGCATGCGTTTCCCAAAAAATGTACAATATGCGACTCAGGAGAAAGGGATTGAACCCTGTGCGTACAGAATCGAACGCCATTTCTAATGTTAAATTGCTTCATCCATCTAATTACTTTAGATTAACGGTCGCTCCCGGTGAGCCCTAGAGCCTGAATATTCAGAAGTAATCAAATACCAGCAGCTTCGTATGCGTTGGACATGATCCAACCATAATGACGTCACAATGCCAGTGGTGTAACGTTTGAGTACCTGTTCAGAAAGTGATGGTATTATGAGGTGTAACCTATACACGCGCCACACAGGCAGTTTAGGTCGAATAATTTCTCGGGAGTTGATAAAAGTCGTGGATTGTAGAAAGTTCCAATGACAAGGGTAATAATGTGGAGCGCTTTGAGCAGGCACCTACTGCGTGGAGTTTAGCACGATATGAGGGGCCATTTTTATTATTTTAAAGGATAAAATCATAATGCATCCTAACAGTCCACAAGGCACAACATTGTACTCTCTCATTCTCTCTCTCTCTCTGACCTGTTCAATCCCCATCAGTTTACTGCCAGCCACATGCCCACTGCAACCCGTCACATGTTAAACAAGTGTTACGTCACTGTTAACATGTGTTAAACAACCAGGTAACAATATGATGGAATAGTGAAAACACTTTAAGACTCACATTCACAGCACGCATGACGATCTTGGAAGATGTTTCAACAAGCTCACAGGAGCTCACCCAAATAACTCTTACGTGTTTGGGCTCCCTGTCGACGAAGGGTTTGTTTGCTCGCGGAAATAATTTCACGGTTCTTTGTTTTCACTGACTCGTCTAAGGTCAGGAATAATCAATTTTTCTATAACCGTGATGGAGGCAGCTCAACTGATCTTTTTAGGGAGCTCTGTATCACTCCTGTCCCTTTGGGGCGTTATATATAACCAACCTTTCCCTATATAGTTTGGTCAGTTTTGGAAACAAAACATTCGAAACTTGTTTACTTACATCGCATTCAAATTTCTTAAACAGAACCTGCCTTTATATGACGGAACACATCTGGTTTGGAAATTCATTTACAAAGTAAAATCAGCTTTCCTACACCTGTTACCTGAATATACTGAAGGAAAAATACAGGATCAATGAAAAGCGTATCAAATAACCTTATATAATTACACTTATAATAGGCATAAATTAGACAGAGTCACTGGCATATCAGTAGATAGCGGGACCACCACAGTCCCTGACAACCTGCTCGCATCGTTTGTACATGTTCCTGATCAACCATCACCACTGGCATGATGCAATATGAGGTCCTTTATTTTTTCCACCTGTATGGTATTAAAGGAATGTCTTATTGTATTCAAGAGATTATGTATGGAACTATATGCCCACATGCTGTGTACCAATATGGTGCTGCTTGTGTATTTTCTAAGGTTCATTATAACTCACTGACATTGTTTATTTAAATGGAACTTAACTGAAAAGTCATTACATGGTCTTCAGACGTACCCCACTGGGACTTAAGGCTAACGGGAACCATTTCATAATAGTTTCATAATTGTCAACTAAAAATTAAAAGAAAATGTATATATCTCTGCAAACTATTTATTTTTTTTATCTCTTGACTCATGCAATTTATTTATTTCTCCTACAACTGTCTGCAAACTATTTATTTTCAAAATCTTCCAGCCCCTTACCTAAAAATCAAATGGTCGCTCCCTTAGTTGCAATCAATCTTTGCTGCTCTGCCAATTTCAAATTCAGCACAACACGAAAATATTACTTTTCCTTAATACAATGTTGGGGCAGTTTTGGTACTTTAAGAGTTGCGTTGTGGAACAGCTGTAGCTCAAATTTAGTTCATCTTAAGAGTTCATATCTGCTTACCAAGTTTACGTCAATGTGCTTTGCTGATGTTTCACCAAATAATCACAAAACACTGAATGTATCATTTTTTTATTATGTAAAAATACTTTCGTTTGTAAAGAAGTTTAGAAAGGCTCAGTCCACTTGTGTACATACGGAGTTCTTTGGTACATTATCAATACCAGCCAATCTGATGTAGGCTACGTGTGTTGCATGTTTATCTGCGAACGCAGTCTCTTAAACTTATTCCTAAGATGCATTAAGGTCGATATCTCAACCCAGATGTAAGGGGATGATGTGTACCTCATACAAAAACAAACAAAAGATCTTTAAAACCTTTAAATAAGGTAGTCTCATATACAAACATATTTATTAAGTGCATTTCCTCTCAAGTATTTACACTGGATTATGTTTCGAAATCAATGTTTGCTTTTACGTTCAGCCTTATTTGACCGTTTATTAACTAAATGTGGGGGTGTGTGATTTACTGGTGTTTACTACCCATATCTCGTGTCTCCCTTTAAGCTCTCTATCGTATGCTTTTACATTTAAACATGTAGAAATAATTGAAAACTGAAGTTGTGGATTTTACAATATTACATAATATTACCCACGTAACTGTAGTATGACAATCAAACCTTTTCATGTGCCACATTGTCTGATATAGGGTTTTAAATATTCCCCTGTGCAAGTATATTTTCTCAATTTTTGTCATTAATGATAATTTGTAGGTTTTTTGTATCAATAAATGGCTAAGCAGGGATGATGTCTTAGAGTACTTTGTTCTTAGAATGCTAAGAAAGTTATCATAATAATATCATACACAGATAACAAAATACGTTCTTATGTCTCGAAAGTTCTGTTCACAAAGCGTTATTCACAAAAAAATGATCCATGTTCTTCGTTACGAACTCTGGTAAAAATGTTAAATGTTGTTGCAATGAAAGTTATTGACACTGTATACCATTGTAGCAGAAGTAGTGGTAACGAGCGTTTAAGAATGCTTGAAGCAAATACATGAATAGTAAATGTTTAGTCACTCTGAAACTAGCATTGACTATTCACACAGCTTGAGTTTAATTCATTTAAGTAAAAAGCTTCACATTTATAGAATATATGCAGGACATAATATAATTCAATTTGTCAATATGTGCACCGAGAACGCCTTTTTGAAAGCCTACGTTGTTACATTATTAAAACTGCTGATATCGTGCATACGTTTAAGTGAGTTTCAGCGGTCCTAAACATTCAAAAGCCTATTGATCCTCACCGACCGTTGATATAAATCTACAAATACTAATGACCTTGAAGACATATATTACATTGGTGAAGAATCACACTTGACACCTACATCACAAGTGAAGTATACATACATTTTTTTCTGGTTTGGCTGCACTTACAAAGACGGCATGTATCTGAACATCCAAGCACTTTGGATTCGCGCTGTCACGTATACCGTACTTTGTTAAGAAGTAAGTAAATCAGATAGGGCTTGTCTTGGCACCGACCCTAGGGACTGCAAGACCTGGGGCAAAGACCTTTGTTTTCGTACAACAAAATGCTTCAAACCCTTGGCAAGGATGAAAGAGATTACAGCTAAATATATATCACCACCAACTCCTGTAATGTGATAAACTGGAATAGCAACAAGTGCAAGGGGCTTGTACAAGTATGGTGTAACCTTTGGGTATACATGTCAATTGTCCTTTGTTAAAACCACATTCTTGCAACTCTTGCAACTCGAAAAGTATATGATTAGATAGTGTTTATTCGGTTATTTATGGTAATAAAAGCTGAATATCATAGTGTGGTGACGTGGTGTGTTTTTGTCCCACATTCTTGCAACTCGTCTACTACTCAAAACACGAAACGTATATGATTGAAAGTTTTTTGGGAGGTATTAATGGTAATAAAATGTGGATATCTTAGTGTGGTGACGAGGTGTGTGTTTTGTCAATTATATCATTTAACATTGGCTTTGGGCTCTGGGTACCTAAACGATGAATATTTTAGAATATGCATTACAATAATCACTACAATATATACATTAGTATCGATATGTCTGGTATAGTTTAAGTATTATACTCTAATAAAATCTTATAACTTTAACAAAGTATAAAAACCTGCATAACTTGCCATGTTCTTATTACCTGTCAGTATGGAACGATTCTGTTTGAGGATTGACATGTTATGATAGATATAATACCTTAGGGGAATATTTCAGAGACTGCTGTTTATTCAATATGTAATTTATAATTATATTATCTCAAATAAATATGTGCAGCTTAACCATACTACCTGTTCTTATTCATGTCTGTAAAATTAATGTAATTTGTAAAATACATTCAACTTTAATGGGTAAAGCAAATGTCCATTCATTTGAAAGTATGTTTGTCATGAAGTTCATCTTTTTTAACCATTCATGTAATCGTTGCGTAACTGGCTAAATTGTCCATCACACATTCTTTACAATGGTGAGTTTATTCAGAACATATTTTGCAACTGAAAACAATATTTCAAAGAGAAATGTTTTAACTTCATTACTGCAACAAATCAAGATCACCTTTTTCTGCTTTAACTCAGTTACCTTACGTTGAACTGGGTATAGATTATGGTTTACACTGATATCCATAAGAAACCATACAAATCAATTATTTTCGCTTTCCAACCCTATGCTCCTTTGTGTCAGAGTTCATCAACAGATCTCTGCTCTCATGAACTGTCACTTGACACCGGACATGCTAAAACCAAGCTCCGTTTAATGCATGTCTTTTTCATATGCAACATACATTTGATTGTCTTCATTTGTATTTCGATGTCTTGGTTTCGTTTCTTTTGGTCATCAGTATATGTTGCAATGAAAACATTTCATCCACGTGGCGAGCAAGGTCTATGTCGAATGAAAAGATAGTTAAAAAACCAGATCGATAGAATAAAAATTGTATAGTTAGAAAAGAAGTTACGACAAAACAATTTTTTTCAAGAAATGTTTGGCGGTCATTACAACAACAAATCCATTTCCAAATTTCCACTACAGCCACTCCGTTATCTGGAAGTATCCGTTACACATTAAATATTTACTCCCGCTACAGATGCCTCTGCTTATTACAATAATATTGAACCTCCAATTTTTAGTTTGGCCTTCAGTGTACAACAGAAATGCTGATCAAGTTACTGAAAAACCTCCGATGTTTGCGAACAAATATTTGTTTGTAAATTATGGGAGCTCACGCTATAACACCACATGTTAGCTAGACGCCGAGCAGAACACACAATTCCTTTACAGAACGTGCCAGCACTTGTCAAAATGATACTTGCGATCAAATATGTTATTCGCAATTAATTTGGGTTGACCAAAGAATATCTCACTGATTCTGGAACGTGAATGTATTTTCAAAACTGCAATCGTAGCAATAAGTGATTGGGATATTTGACAACCAGCACTAAGTATTATATTGCATAGTTACAAAATTTAAAACTAGTTAGACAATATTACCATTTAGTGAATTAAATGCTCTTGGTGTTTGGAACATTACATTGTAGTTTCTAATTTATGTAAAGTCAAATTGATTTCGGTTAAAGAGTTACATAAGAATTAAGCCTTTTGGTTAATTCTCAGTGTGTTTTGTGCCGCTGTTGAAAACAGATGAAATCGAAATTATTATATTTGCAACCTTAAAACAGATCTCTCACAAACCTTGTGATACCAGAGCAAGTAAATGTTGTACAAGCAAATTGATTCTGGGTTAAGTTGATTCTGGGAAACGACATGAAAACAAACATGTTACGTTCAAAGTGATATTATCAAACGCTCAAAAACTATGGCCATTATGCTGAAAGGAAATTATTGTTGGCATGTCTATTAATTAGTTATTTTGCTTCATTTTAAGTATATTTACATTAGAATGTGTATATTTTGCAGGTAAATGCGACCCTACCACCTGCAAGCTTCCCGACTGTAGATGTGTTGGATCAGATATCCCTGGCGGCATTCCCGTTACTCAAACACCAATGATGGTGATGCTCACCTTCGACGACAGCGTCAACGTCGCCAACTATGACTACTACGCCAAAATGTTTGACGGTAGATACAAGAATCCTAACGGTTGTCCAATCAAAGGCACATTCTTCGTATCCGGAGATGCAACTCAGTACCATTACGTGGAGAAACTCTACAAGAACGGCCAGGAAATAGCCTCCCATAGTCAGTCTCACCGATCCCCTACCACCTGGTGGGCAAATGCTGGGTATGAAGGATATGTCCACGAGATTGAAGGTATGAGGAAGAAGCTCAGCAAGAACAGCAACATCCCTAAGGAAGATATAAAGGGCATGAGAGTCCCCTTCCTCCAGGTTGGTGGAGATGCCCAATATCAGATGTTGCATGACTACGACTTTACATACGACACCTCCATGGTTACAGGGCATTTATACAGGAATGAAAAACCACCAATGTGGCCCTTCACGTTGGACTATCCTCCTAACTCCAAAACCTGTTCCCTTACCCCTTGCCCTCAGTCCTCGTATCCAGGTCTCTGGGAGGTTCCTTTAATCAGATGGTACGGAACCAACAAGATGGCTTGTGCTATGGCTGATGGTTGTATCATTGGGCCAGGCAAGAAAGGCACTCTTAAGTATCTCCATGATAACTTCAATCGACATTACATCACAAACCGATCTCCCTTTGGCATCTTCCTTCACGCATCCTGGTTCCGCCGGAAGTCCGGTAACTTCGAGGGTCTCATGGACTTCCTCGAGGAGCTGTCCAGAATGAATGATGTTTGGGTGATCGCAACATCTCAAGCAATAGATTGGATTCGTCACCCCAAACCTCTCTCTGAAGTTAACAGTATTAGTTCGTGGAAATGCTAACATAAACAGTATTATATAGACAACCAATTTCTATTATGTTAATAGACAAACACATTCAAATCATGAAATCAAATTTCATGGTATTTATAAAACATAACTTTTTTAATTAGAGACTCTTTTATAGAGCATCTCCATCTTTAAAACTAATTAAGTGTTCACATCAGAAAACTTGACTTTCAAACAATTTTCATCACTAAAAGTGAGTTTGAACAGATGAATAACTGAGAAATATGATTAATATAAATGTATGTAACAAAGAATGTGTACATAGGTATATATGCTAAATATGTATATAAACCCCTCAACCTCTGTATATAACCTGTATACTTCTGACAAGTGGTGTCCTACCTGTATACTAAAGACGAGTGGTGTCTATTCTGTGAACAATGTAAATACCTGTATATTGTGTCCAGCCCTTTATGTTGTAAATGATGTATAAGTGATCCTTACAAGAGTGATGCGTTTCTTCAATGAATGTAGTGAGGATAAAGTTGTGTTAGATGCAAGGTCATGAATATTAAATACAAAACGTTATTTCTATTTCAAATGTTGTGTTTAAGTGTATAATGCTCAACATAGGAAGGTTGTACACTATAAATTCTGAATATCCTAAGTTGTTGGGATAATCTGTGTTAAAATGTTAAAACATTGCTTTCGGTGTATGCATTTGGATAATTTAGTTTACGCATGTTGGCTTTATGCGTGTAAATGAAGACTAGAGATCAGTTTATAGAAAGAGGTTTGATCTCAAGGTCGAGATGGGATGAAGTTAAAACGGGACTACAACCCGGGTATCTGGATTTATTGAGGTCACCGGGGTTAAATAGGAATACTGTATACAGATCTCTGTTGTGTACTTCAAGAAATGTCACTTTTCTGCAACGGGAGCTTTGGTCACTGTGATGATAAAGTTTTAAATGAATAATTTAACATTGCAGGTGTTCATCTGATGGGAATCAATGACTAAAACATAGGTTTAAATTGTGTTCTTAAGCATGTTTTATGTTATTGTTGATGCCTAAGGGAGCGAACATTTGATTTTATTGGGGTGGGGGCTAGATGATTTCACAAAAAATAGCTTGAGAACAATTTTGGAGATAATGAACAGATTGCACAAATCAAAGGTAGCAGAGCAGATAGCAGAAATGTATACACTTTTATCTTTCAGTTTATAATTATGAAACGTTCATACAAAGTGTGCATCCTCACCCCCAATGAATCCTTATCCCTCTCTATATTCATGTATTTGCATTAAAAATCAAACGTAATCTGAATACATTTCTTTAAAAAGCTAGGTTGTCGGCAATTAAGTAAGTAAATATAACGATTAGATCTAGCCGTGAGGTCAAAACGATAGATTCAAGAGAAACCCCC
>JAUELE010000016.1:5577-20672 GCA_031471655.1 Diodora aspera
CTCCCTCTGCAAAAGATTCTGTCGTTTCTGTAATTTTATTGCATTAGTTGGACGAGGTACAAGGTTAATTTTGGCAAAAATAAAGGCAGGAGAATGCGTCTTCGAGCTTCTATGAATTCAAAATGTCCTGTTCGTTATACTCCCGAACCTTTAGTAATCTTACATGTAGCTCGCTTCGCTAGTTGTGATTATGCTTTCGGCACCCCCATACACAACATTCTGGTTCCACCCATGAACCTCCCCCCTCCCCCGCCTTAATACATGATATTATCTGTAATTACATTTAATATCAAACGTAATACAAGATATAGTTTGTCTGCAATTATCTAAGATAGAAAATAGATTGTCTCAGACCATTACATAAAAAAAATAGTTTGCAAGAGTAAAATCGTCCAACTCCTCTACCCAACACCACCACCCCCCCTCCCTCTCCCTCCATAAACACACGCACGCACACATACACGCGCGCGCGCACAAATCAAATGGTCGCTCTCTTAATAAAAATATACTGGCACAAGTTGAACTGGTTTATTAAAAATACATAGCGCACTGACGGGATATGTATGAAATTCAGCTCGCGGCAACATGATATTGATATAAAACTTTTAACTTAACTTGTGGTAATCTACACTTTAGCTGAACGCTAATTAGATTCACATCGACATGATCTCATTTCGGTACGCTATACGTATGAATTTTTTATTGTTTGCTCAGTGACACAGACCAGAAGCAAAGGAACTAAATATGCTGCAGTTGAATGTCACAAATAAATTGCTGATGCGATAACCAACCATCTGTTGTATCCAAGGGAGTTTCAGCCAGTGTTAGCTGTTCTTGACCCATTCAAATGAAGACATAGCCCAAACGCCTGGCTCTTCGTTTACTGTTTCACATCTTGGTTAGCACATGAAATACACAATATCCGGACATGCGCAAAAGCTCACATTCCGTCGATACTATTCTGACGTCCAAAAGAAAGTATACCAAGACTTTGAGAGACAAATGTGTTGGATATACAAGTGCTATCCCTTCAAGACTTGGAAGGTTTATCAATGAGATGATGTCAATCAAATTACACTCACCGAAAACCAAGCATCCTTTTGATCAACTATGGCATAAAAACGTAAGGGAAAATACTTGAAATCATTTGGTATACTTTCTTTTGGACGTCAGTCTATTTACAATTATTTACAGCTATGATCCAGAAACACTTCAGTTCCCAATTACCAATACCATAATTAGTGAACAATAATTGATCTTCAATAAATAAATCAATAATTAGTATTGTTTCTGACCACGAGCCAGGGACCTCGGGATTCGAACCCGGGCAACAGCCATTATCCCTTTTGGGTTCATGATTCAGAGACAATTATAATAATATATAGTCCTAAAACTGAATTATTAGGGACCGACGTTTGATTTTAGGAGACGAGTGCTGAATGTGTATGAAAATAACAGTTTGCAAAGAATTTTGGAAAAAATAAATAGATATTGGTTGAGTGAAGAGTGGAAAATAAATAGATTGCAGAGATATATACATATATTTCTTTCAGTTTTCAGTTTATAATTATGAAATGTATCACGAAATTAATTTTAAGATCCTCCTTTAATGACATTTTATATTCCTATCATTAATAAAAAGAAATCAAACGTAACTTGAATAAAAATACTTGCAAGAACAATTTGGCAATTATTTAAGGAAAAATAGATCGTCTCATGCCATGAAATAAAAACAAAGTTTGCAAATCTTCCCCCCTCCCCCTAATAAATGAATAAATTCTATAGATAAATAATGAAATGGTTGCTCCTCTATAGAGACTAGAGATGAAACAATAGCAAAGTTCTGACCAAACGCTGAACGTTTCGAAAACAGGTAAACCATATATCTGCCCGAGGCGGTACCGTTTTCTATGTTTGTTCACAAACCCTATCTGAAGCTTACACACGTTACGGGTCATTATCGGGACTATCAAAGACTTCCTGGTGAGATATTGCACGATATTCCGCTTTTGCCCTGTCAATCATTTTAATCCGGGTCACGTGGTTCGGTCCCCGCGGGTGGGAAAACCGAGTGCGCGGTGCTCAAGCATAACCCAACACATGCGCATGTTTACAAACTCATCGAGATGGTTTCACCACCTGTTCGACTCGAGAAATATGCGCCGCTGCCAATTAGTCCACGAATGTTACAAAACGTGAAGTTAATTGATTGACAGTTTGTTTATAAACATGTTAAATTGCCGAAAACAAAGTTTCGAAAAGATGAAATGATGCGAACATAAACGAAATAGAGCTAGAAGCACGCGAAAAGGATGGAAATAATCTATTTGAATCCGGATTAAATATATTAGCAACTGTTTATGCTAAATACTTTTATTATATATAATACATTATTATTTTTTAATTTTCTTCTTGTGTTCATAAACCGATGTTTTAGAAACCATCTACCAGAACGAATAATGAACTATCAAAATGCTGTTATTGTATATAATGCCGGAGAAAAGAAACGACACCAAGATTTTGAAAGACTACAATTACGTTGGATATGCAATAGATATCCCTTCGAGATTAGGAAGTTTTATCAACGACATGATGTCAATCAGAAAAAGTTACACTCGTTGAAATCCAAGCATCCTTTTGATCAGCTATGGCATAACGACGTAAGGGAAAAATAACTGAAATCATTTGGTATTGTTTCTTTTGCCCGGCAGTGTATATATGAGAAGATATCTAAGTAACCTATATGTACTTTTTGATATTGACAACCTCGCGTGTACATAACGAGATCGTGTCAAAAAGGACGAACATGTACCTGTTTTATATCCATCAATCATCGATTGATTGACATCTAATTATTTATTAATAAACAATGTACAATGACATCGCGTCGATCTGACCAAAACAATAGGGAAAGTGTATTAGAGTAGAGGCACAGCTGTGCGTGTGCGTGTGTGCGAGCTACTGTTTATGAAAGGTACCTTTTTCAAACTAAGTCAATTTATCTCCCTATTTTAAGATCCAGAACCTCAAATCACAATTTACCTATTGAGACTTGCCGGGGGATTGAAATAGACAGAAAATGATAGATTGTGTAAACTTTGTCCTTTTTGTAGTTATGACATTGTTGGTGATGAATTTCATTATTTATTTAGATGCCCTGCTGTTAGTGACATAAGACAAATTAATTTACATACCTGAAAGATACCATCTGTTTCCTAACTTGGTTAAAATGAAACAATTACTGTCCTCGAGCTCTACCAAAGTCCTGAGAAATGTGTCAAAATGCTTAAACGCTCTGTCTTCAGGTCTGCGTTGAAAATCAGCAACCTTATCTTTCTCGTATCTCATTTTATTGTTACTAGTACATGTACTTGTATACGTACCTCTATTTTGCTGTCGAATACTCAATTTTATCATTATTACATTTAATTATTTGTTCTTGTACCACCGTTGGTGGTAAAAGAGAAATAAAAAGTCTGAAGTCTGTAGACACGCTTAAGTTCGAGGCGAGCCGTTTGTGTTGTGATGTAAAGAGTAGAAATTACTTACGACTTTTGACAAGATCTTCAACAAACAGTAAAACATCATTTTCTACCGATTAAAATAAAAATCACCATTGTCGTATTATTATTATTATTATAATTATTATTAAACTACCTGAAAACCGCGAAATAACAAGTAAAATTAAACATTTATTTCCACACATTTTCTATGGGTGTTACACATAATTATCTTTGCATAAAAATATTTTTGTTTTTGCTCCATCTCTTTCAAGAATTATCATGGATGTCGGGCTGATGTGAAAACCGGAATTGTACAATATATTTCATGTTTTATTTTATTCCTTAATATTGTTTATCATTTATAACTTATTTTAAATATGAAATGACTAAATATTTAACTGCGCTCCGCAAAAATCAAAAGAGGGAACTGCATAAAAAATCATTATATCAACACGACAGGAAAAGTCAAAATGTGGATTGGTATTCATAAGAATTTAGGTGAATTGTTCAAACGACAAGCGCTCTTTTCGAATAAGCTTATATCATAAACGCAGACACACCTCTCTCCGACGTTCAGTCACTATAGAATTATTTTCAAATCTAGTTAGACTAAACAATGTTACAGTGCTGTCTGGATATGCACAGGGAACTCTGGGAAAACAAAATTATGTTCAGTGTCGACCCAAAACAGCAGATCGTTTTGATGTAAATGGTTTTGGCGGGAGTGCGGGACTTTGGTAAGGTCGGGGGTTAAGTGGAACAAGGGGTGGGTAGGTCTGAAGCTGTTTGCACAGCTGAAAGAAATAGTCCCATTTGGTTTGAGAACAGCACAGTTTAGTATCGCTGCGCCAGCGAGTCTAGCGATGTGTGGGACTTCACATACACATCCATTCTCCGACTCCCAAAACGATCCGTGTTTCGCTATGTTTGCCGGAGCGACATTTATATTTTACCTTTCATCGCTCGTGTAGAAATTCTCAGTTCGGCAATCAGGAATTGTCGCTGGTTGTTTGAAGAAAAGAAGAAAGCAATATTAAAATCATCAACTCTGCACAGCGCTAAAAGCGGGCGCTTCCCGGGAGAGTTAAAACGAACACAGCGATTTTAACGAAATAAAATCACAGGAACAAATGGGAATTTATTTACTTATTTATTTATTTATTGCGTCTTACTTTTAAATTTGAAACTTTATTCTTTTGGTAATTACTAGAATTGTTTGGGGTTTTAAAAAAAATATTTGCATGCTCAAAATGTCAGTTATCTCTATATTCTTCATAAATTGTCTTGTCAAATCTGTATGCCCAACCCATAGAAAAATGGAGCGCTTTGAGCACGTACCGATCACAGAGTGCACTGCAATATAAGTGGCCTCATCAATTTATTCAAATAAATAGAAACAAATTAAACGTACTTACTGCGATTTGCAAAATGTACTCAAGAGCTCCGTTCTATATCTGAGGTGAAACTGACATCAAGAGAGGAATGCAGTAAATACTCAGAAATATGGATTATTACCAAAGAATAAATTCTTTTCACACCGGATACAAATCGTGACGAAGATTATGACGTCAATGACTTCGCTTCACATGATATACAATTCAAAGATTGAAAAGAACATTTTATTTCACTGTATGAAAAAATGACAAGATTAATATTGGATTACATATTCACGTATATATACTAACTACGGCCAACATCAGTATGATAGGAACACACGTATATCAACAGAATATATTTGATTTCATGGTTACTTAATTAAACTGACTGTGTACATTTTAGGCTTACTGACAAATTCGCTATTGTTTCCATTTTCAAATGTTTCCAAATATTATAAACATTCTTCCCTTACCCATATTGTTATTCTAAGATCACTACAAAAAATAATCTTTATTGTAAATGGTGTAATTGTAATTTCAGTTCAAGTATTAAGTAAATGATAATTTCAAAAATATTAGCCGTACACATTCGAATTCTCTATGAACGTAGTTTTGATGTATTCGGTCACAAAGTGGCATATTCATGATGAGTTGAGAAGTGTTGTCAGTTTCATTTTCCCCAGTTTGACTGTAGATGCGTTATCACGAATGTTTGAGATACACAAGTCAAAAGACATGATGAGTTTTATTTAGTGATTAAGTTTTTCGTGTTTATTTTCTTTGTAAATTGTAACACTACAAAAAGTAAACATTGAGTTAAGTATATACCTGTTTCATTGATAGAATTCGAAAGTAAGTATGCTAAAGATATAAAAATAAGTATAGATATATACTGCCGGACAAAAGAAACGATACCAAATGATTTCAGTTATTTTCGCTTACGTCTTTATGTCATAGCTGATTAAAAGGATGCTTGGATTTCAACGAGTGTAATTTGATTGAAATCATGTCGTTGATAAAACTTCCTAATCTGGAAGGGATACTCTTGCATATCCGAAGTAATTGTGAATTTTTTCAGTAGTCTCTCAAATTCTTGGTTGTCGTTTCTTTTGCCCGGTAGTGTATATACAAAGTATAATGATACTGTATTTGATAGTATATATGCATGCAATGTACTTACAACATCGGTTCATGTCTTAATCTAAATTATTAAAATTAATTTCAATTCATATTCCTCGTACAGTAACTTTGAACACTTTCATGACTTCAAACAATTGTGTTTTCATCCGTTTTTGAATGATAACACCATAACATTCATTTCAACATACGTTTCAACATAAATTGTTTTTGTTATGTGGCATATAGATTGCAATAAAAGCTGTCTGTTGAACATCGCTTTACCGGCCATTCGAAACTAATGATATACCATTCTCTTCCATCTTGTCTGGGATTTGGGGGCAGAGAAAATATGATTTTAATATCGGGAAATGACAGCGTGAAAGACATGCATGTCGATTTCATCCGGGCATCATTAGCGACGCGTGGCACGTGCATCTTGGGAGTCGGAATTTTCTCGTCTATTTCATCCTTGTCAGCGAGACACGTGACCGCTGTCGCTCCCCGTCAACGCAAGATCGCCCAGATGATCAAAGAACATATGCGACTCTTTCAAGAAGCCAGTGGATCGAGATTGTAATATTACAACTGAATGTATATGTCTTTCTTTTGCAATTACAGTAAAAATGTACGATATAATATTTAAGATGCAACCAGTAATATCTTTAATATATAGAGGTTATTACCCGAGTGGGTTTACATATCGTCGATATCCTGCATTAGGCATCTTTATCATACAATATCATTCTTATTTTTATCAAGAAAACCCCTATTTACAACTTCCCGTTCTTGCCCCGACGGATATCCGTAGGCTTTATCCTGTGGAGAAACCACCACATTGTATGATAAAATTTAACATCTTCAGATGAATATTACACGTTTAAGAATAGATTATTAATCACTCTGAATTTAATGGAAACTGTTGTTTTGTAACGTGAAAGTGTAATATTGTTTAACGTCATTTCTTTTATTTGAAAACTAAAAGCTTTAACTCTGACAATATAGACTATATCGCATTGTTTTCAGATGTTTCGAAAGCATCATCATCTTCGTGCAATCAAGATACAAGATGGGTTCGGGAATGGAATGGAGCATAATATAGCCCCTCCTCCCGCGAGACCCCGGTATTTAGCAGTTGATCTTGCCCCCACCCCCACCGCCTGTTTTTGCTTGTCAAATTTCATTTTAAGTAGAGAAGTTTACACAACATCACAAGAACTAGTCTCAAGTAGAATTTAGTATAGAATAGAATAGATTAGAATATGAGAAAATAGATTAGAGCAGAACAGAACAGATTAGAATAGACCAGAACAGAATAGAACTGATTCGAATAGAACAGAATAGAACTGATTCGAATAGAACAGAACAGAATAGAACTGATTCGAATAGAACAGAATAGAACTGATTCGAATAGAACAGAACATAATAGAACTGATTCGAATAGAACAGAACATATTATAACTCATTCGAATAGAACAGAACAGAACAGAACAGAATAGAACCCATTACAATAGAACAGAACAGATGAGAATAGAACATAACATATTAGAATAGAACAGAACTGATTCGAATAGAACAGAACAGAATAGAACCCATTACAATAGAACAGAACAGATTAGCATAGAACAGAACAGAATTGAATAGAACATAACAGAACAGAATAAAATAAAACAGAATAGAATGGAAGTGAACAGAATAGAACGGAAGAATAGAATAGACAGGAATAATTTAGAATTGAACAGAGTAAAACAGAACAGAACAGAGGAATGGTCACAGGCATGACTGAACAATTACTCAAGCAATGACGCTAGTAGGGGGTGACGACCGCACCAGGTGAGACCCCAATGACCCCCCAAAAAATTTGTGAGCAGTGTCCAAGCTAAAAAGATATTTTTGTAATGAAAATAGTTTATATCTGTAGTTAGATATAACAGCAAAAACATTTATTGAGTAACATCAGTACAAAAACGTTACTATAGATTCTTTATAGTCTGGTACAGCAGGGCCTGGTCCTGATCCAGGGGTGGGGGTGGGGGGGGGGGCACGATGGGCACGTGCACCCCCTTTAATTTGCCCTTTAAAATGTTCCTGCTATGTTTAGAACAAATAAATCCTAAAATTATTGTGAAAACTCGTGAAATTCGCTGGGATTGTACCATTTGCCAGTTCTTTTGTCAAAATTTTTGGGGGGGTCATGCCCAAGACCCCCCCCCCCCCACCCCCTCAAGAACGGTATATCTTTCATGAACTATGTTGTGCCCCTCCCCCACGTTTACACCAATCACAGATCTGCCACTGAGGGTTGGGTGGGTGACGCCGTGGTGACGCCATACGTTACAGGGCTGGGTGACACCAACTCTGGTGACGCCGGGAGTATTAGGTAATAAAAAAGATGTGCCTGGCGCAACCTTTTGTCAACAAACGAAAACAAGTCCACGGTTGCTATGGGTCAAGCGGTGGAATGAAGACACTATTTCTGGAAGCAGCTTAAAATGCCCAGAGATCCGAATATCGGATAACCTTCCATCCTCATTGGCACGGATTACATAAATCTATCTCCCCACAACTTAATTCAGTATCCGCCCTCTCACGAAAAACATCAGAAGACTGTTTAGACCTCGGTCAACACCGCGCCAATACGGGACAAAGCTAAAAACACGCACTCCAATTATGTGTACATACTCGACTCATATTTGAATTTAGGAGAGGAAGGGTCACGTGACTCTTGCAACAAAATAAGGAAGGAAATTATTTCATAGACGCGCCTTGCAAACAGGGAGGCAAAGTTCGTTAATTGTCAAATCCAAACAAACCCGGAAACGTTGATTGCATGCGGTTCGGACGGACTGACGCGCATACAAATCGCGAGACTATGGAATAAACGCAGTCAGAAACGAAAGTCTCGAGGGGTCTCGCGAGATCTCGTGTCAATACGTTGATCAGTCACCTCTTGGCGCGCGGTGCCTTGTGGGAGATCTTAAGTTGCACGCCATTAAGAATGAATATTTTTGATGCCTTTGCGTTAATTTTTCAGATAATTGCAGAGAAAATGCGCGTAAAATGATATGTTGGCTCGTAGCAAACAAAATAAATTCATTACTTCCCAAGTAGGACGAACATTCTATCCAAGATATAATTCATTTTTATATACTGACCAGACCGAACGTTTAAGTTTATCCCCTTTTTTTGTTTCTAATTCTGTCCGCTTTTCGTTCACACAATTTGCAAAGCGTACTGAACCAACGCGAAATAATTGCTTTCAAACAAGAAACAGATTTAGTTTTAAAACACTGGAGGGGGGGGGGCGCTGAGAATATTTTTGATCAGGAGTATACAGTTGCTTTCGACCTGTTGCACTTGTTTATTTGTTACCCTGTTTTTATCCACTCCGTGCAGTATAGTTTGATAGACGCATTTCCCTGTCCGTACCCGTTCGGGTCAATTTGCATGCTACCTTCAGAAACAGTGGCATTAAACAACATGTGATATGAAGTCTTCGATTAGATTTGTGGTCAATACACTGAGACAACGTTTACAATCTCATCGTACTCTACCACACACCCCTTAGATGGGTTATGTATTCCTCAGTGAGGATTTTTGTTCTCCTACTTCTGTTTTTGCAATTATGTTAGCACGTGTTTTCTGATATTCTTTGAAATGTCTTTGCCCCCGGCTCTCCGTTTGCCAACTCAGGTACAATGTACACCCCACCCCTTCCCTCACTCCTATCATAGGAAATTCATAGTTCACAAAGTAAAACTACACCCTGAACCTGAGACTGAAGTATGGTTTATGGTTTATGGTTTATGGTATATATTAGGAGATCAGTTATTTGGTCATCATATCAGTTACCCATCCTCAAAATCCTTGTAACGCGGTCAGAGCCTTCCTCAAATACCCTGGATTCACTCCTCTGAAGAACGATCGTCGTGGTCATACGTTTTGACCAGTCAGTGAAGAGTTCGCGGCGAAACCGTCGTGCGTCTCTCCCAACACTCGGCGAAGTTCTGGGACATCTACCGTTTTGCTTATTTGTCAAGAGTTACTTCCCTTGCTAACTTCATCTCGTTTAGTTATGTGCCATTTCATTGGTTGTCCATGTTAAGCACAATGGAGTTTACATACACACAAAACGACTTTCGTTCATAGGAGGGAATCCAAGGTATTCGGCGAAAGCTTTGTCCAAGTCACAAATAACCCTGGTTCGAAGATGGCCAGTTATATATCCAGATATCTCGGGTTCTAATCTCGACAAGGAGGCGAGCAATAAATAAGCATCTTTTGAGCCCATGCCAGACGATTAATTTTTGTATGACAACAATTATTGTTTGCAGCAACATGGGACGAATTGTGCCAGACGGCAACATTTGACCAACAAATGTGTTACACTCTTCTGGAAATTATACAAGATTTCAACAATAATTAAGAAGCGTGTATCACGTGACCACCTGAGAGCGGCTTAGCCTTAGTTTAGACCCTCTATTGGGGGAACCTTCACATCTCATGAAAGTGTCAGTTTAATTGACTCACAGCAGGAAGTATAAATAAAATTGTTTCGGAGAACAGGACAGGGTCCCAATCTGTAACAACAATGAATGTATCAATTACATGTTGCTGGAATATTGCTTGGCACGTAACATAGGCAAACATTTGTGGCCAAACAAAACTTGACAAATGTACACCGTGTGGGCTGGGCATAAAACACCCAGAGGAAAACTTGCACAGGGCTGACTTTAATAATTTATAAAGAACAATGCGTTTGTCGTTTCTATGTCGCATAACACGACTTGAATATATCGATATTAATTTTACTATTTCCGTACTTGTGAGATAACCCAATTGTAGCTACTCGCAGGCCTCCCAGCACAAAACAAGACAAAAATAGGTTATTTAGATAGGTTCAGTTTACAAATAATAGGTTTTATGGGTCAATATCATCAATACAATAAAACATTATAGGCTATTTGGAGACGAGTTTGACTGAAAATATGACAACAGTACTGTCTTGATCCAAATCTGAATGGTAAATAGACAATTTTGTCTATTTACCATTATTATTATTTAATATTTGTTTAACTGAAACATTTTTGCTATAATTATTTGTAAAACAATACCATTTGATTCTGGAGGGAGCTGTAAGATGTTTCTCTCGAAAACTAGTGTGTGTTTTTTTAAGTTTCGTGGCATTTTAACCTTCGATACATGTAATTGCCTACTATATATTTGTAAAATATGTTTGTTTAAGGTATACGTTTTTCAAAATGTAATTAGAGAAATATAAAATGTAGATTAAAGCTAACTGTCTGTTTGCGCCAAAAGGGCGGCAAAAGTTCACAATACATTTCATAATTTTAAACTGATAATTAAAAAAAATGCAAGAAATCACTGTAATCTGTTTATTTTTTACTCTTGATTCATGCAATCTATTTATTTTCTCCAAAAATGTTTGCAAACTATTTAGTTTATAAATCTTCCAGACCCGCCCCCCCCCCCCCAATAGCCGTTCCCTTAAATCTCCACCGAATCAATTAATTTTAAACTTAAACCTTCTCTCAACAATCTTGCAGTCATATCACTACAGATTCATTTACATCACGTCGATGTCAGGGTTCAATCGACTTTCTACAATCTTTCAACCATATCACAACACTTTCACCTACATCACGTCTATGCCAAGGTTCCATCGCCGCTTTCTGCAATCGTTCACTCATATTGCCACAGTGTCACGTGCATGACGTTGGTGTCGGGTCAATTTTCGGGCTGAAAGACAGGTACCCGGGTGGGATTCGAACCCATAACCACCAGGACTGGCAGATGAATACTTGGCGGAGATACTATAACCACTGTGCTACCCTGTGCATCTCTCCACTGAAGTCTCCGCACTTATCAATTAATCTACGCCGATAACAAACCATTTAAAATTAGCTACACGGTCAAACTCAATGTTCTCTTGTCAAACAAACAACCTTTGGAACGACAAATATACATAAAAGTATGTACATACGACGAATAATGCACAACCGATATAGCATGTCTGTTAAACAGCCTCTTAAATGGCCGTATCTATTTATGAAACAACAATGCATTCAACTTTCTGACAGAATCTTGAAAATATTCTTAAACCTTCGGAAACGATACACTTGCAAATAAATGCATTCGGCTCATATTCGGAAAGCATTCGAAAATCAACGGAACATTCTTCGGTAAACCCTCAGCGAAAGGTTCGGAATGAGGTTGGCTTTTTAAAAACTTGACAATACATCTGTCTGAATCTACCACGACTAATTAAGGGAATACGGCGTTATTTAAATAGGGATACACTTTTACAATGTATGATTTACAGTTTAAGTTATTGGTTTCACACAGATAGCACCAGACCTATTTTAGCGTTCGGGAGCACGTATCTAACTTTAAATTACAAATGTTCCTCAGACCATTGAGTTATAATGTTGATGACGATCGTACCATGCAGCTGAAATACTGATGATGATCATGATGATGATACATTGGCCTATCTGGCAATGTAAAGGGGGGGGGAGCCAAAAGGTGCTTTACCTTCGGCGAGGGTCATGAGGAGGGGGGGTGTCTCCCATTGATTTTACAAGACATAAAAACAACAATTTACCACAATAGGAAGGGGGCGCCAGTGATGATGATGATACTGATGAAGATAATGGCAAGGATATAGTTTGTCTTATTGGTGTTGACCATGGCCGTATACATTTTCGTAAAAACATTTCCAATTTAAAATGTACACACTGAACAGACATTGCTAACAAGGAAATTGATTCGAGTCCAAAGGAAACAACACATTAAACTTTCTGCGGAGCATTCTGACAAGAATTCCCGTCAGGCTCTTTGCATCTATGGAAAATTCACAGCCACGGGCGAGCAGAATTCCCCAAACAATCAGAGTTCACGAAACGTCCGAATTCCTGTTTATTACACGAACTATTTTTCATACACGTGCACAAGCTTTCGTCATGCCATTATTATCAAATTTAGCCCGAGACCCTCCTGGGTCTGGTCATCTATCTATGTCTGGTGACCGAATCAACCCAATACTGGGAACCGTTTCCACAGTTGCCCCGTTCCCGACGGACGCCTCACAACGCCAACGTTTTGCATATTCATCCGCCGCCGTTTGGTTTGTATGCCTTTAAAGACAAGTGACAATTTTGTGTTTTAAAACTTCGTGGAAGCGTCGATCTCCGGGGCGTATTTTATCAGCTTTTTCTTCTCCTAAACTGTATTGCTTGTCGTCCAAACATGGAAATTGTCCGTCTCCATTGCGGAGATGTTCCGCTCACGGAGAATGATTTAAACATACATAGATCGAAGCCATCTTCTAACAGCTTGTTTTCTTTGAAAGCAAAATGTAATTTCTTGCGTTATAGCTAGGCAGTTTTCATTTGTGAAGCAGGCTGGCTAATTTGACTAATGATTTGACGCGCGAGACGACTCCCAAGACACCGCCAAACAGCGGTCGACCAAATCGCCTCTCGCTTGTAATGGATCGGCGATCGGCGAATCCATTTTCCCCATTCGGTGATTTATTTCTCTCTGTCAAACAGAAAATTCACTCAATGCCTCCAACATCATTTGATTTTACGCACACCGAACACAACTCAACTAAATTTGTTTCCGTTCAGCGACAAGGTTGCGCTCCGAACCAGTTTACAAGAACAGACTGGGTTCCTGTCTATATAACATGGCCTCTCTCTCTCTGGACGGGCGGTTTAAACGCCATTAAACTTATCGAAATGTTAATATCTCACAGAATGTTAATGTCTTCGACATTATTTCATGAATGCGTTACAACCAATGACAAATGGGCCAATGTACTCAAGTAATTAGGAGCTTCTTCGCTTATTCTCCCACTAACCGTTTAACGATGATTGGCATCGCAGAACACTGAAGCAGTTGTAACGACGATACCATCTTCCGCCAATCCCACGAAGTGGATGTATTGACAAAATAATAAAATATCCTACCGATCTTTGTAAAACTGGGTTTAATTAGGAATAATTACAATCCCTCTTTCGTTTAATATCTCATTCCTGTTTTTTGTAATAACCCGGACAATGGACGGTCTTAAATGGCGCGTGAAGAGTAAATTACGTTGATGAAAGTCGTCAAGCCCAAGACTCTAAATGCCAATATCTTACATTAGGACTCTAACTAAGGTCAAGGTCAACGAGCTGAATGAATTGCCCATGATTTAATGTTGGTTCATTCTTTTCTCCACTCTTTAAAATTTAAAAACACGTCCTTTTTAACGTTCAAACTATACAACGTATACATTTCAATTGTGTATACGTCTTAAGGCTTTGAAAAATTGTTTATATCTGATTTTCAGGCATATTTGTCGAACAAGACCAGCTTTTAGTTTATTTAGAATATTTATTCACTGCCATGTGAGGTCAGTAGGCCTCGTGCAACGCACGAAAATCATGAGTTTGCCAAGTTAAGCAACGCCGAGTCCGGAGAGTAGTTGGATGGGTGATCGGCTGGCGTTGGACGCTTCCAGGCCTTCAAGGGCTCGTCCCTTTCTCGCACTGAGACGCTGGCAATGTCAGTGGTGTCACCTTAGGCAAGTGGCTTTACTAGTAAACTGTCTCAGTCGACCCAGTTGAAACTGGGTACTGGTCCTTCATCAGGAGTATTGTTAACCTTCTAGCGCTTAGTGGCTGCTAGGGTTACACCAGGGTAATACTGCCGAACGCTTTGATTTAGCGCTATACAAGACTTAACATTATTGTTATTATATTGTTATTTTTAATAACAAAGATATATAATGAGTTGCTTTGATCTGCTGTAATACACAAACGTTGCCAGATATATGTGACAGATTGCTCCGAACTACAGAGGTATTTAAGCATTACGTGGCAAACTGTATATTTTGAAACAAAAATATGTAAGGAATTGCTTGGAATTCCTGGTACCTGCCAACTTAAAAATCTAAAAACATAAGACAACTTTTAATTATATATTTCCAAATCGACAACAAAACAGGTCACCTGGGGATTGAACGTGACCCGCACGGTTTATTAAAAAAACCAGATCATGAATTTTGCATGGCCTTAATATACTGTCGGGC